>VSMD01043913.1:0-233648 GCA_008750895.1 Mirza zaza
CTCCCAACAGCACTCCCTATTGGATGTAGGAACTGTGGGTGAGTGACTCACCCCTTGGGCCTCAGTTTCCTGACCTGCAAAACTCACGAGGATTATGGTACCACCGTCCCATGTTGTTACCAGGATTTAATATGTAGAAAGCACTAGAAAGGGTGCCCAACACCAGAGGAACCCACTAAATGGTAGCTCCTAATCCATTATGATCTTGCTGTGTTTCCTTCCAGACCTTTCTATGTATAGCCATGCCTGGATATGCACCCTTAACGAATACACAGAATTGCCTTAACGTGTAGGGATGTGATCATATGTGCACATTTATGTGCGTATATCATGTGCTATATAAAGTTCTGCAAATCAGTTTTATCACTCAATGATACGGCTTGGGATCTTGTCATTTCAGTGTATACCAGGCTTTTGCTAGATCAACTAGTGCTTAAAATCTTAACATGCACATACACTAGAAGGAGACAGCTAACGGCTATGCAATATATCATCCCTTGATGTTTGCAATATGATACAAATATCTGCACATTCCCTGTCTTATAAAATATTCAGTGGATCTTAGCCCTGGTGACACGGTGGAATCAAACAAGAGCTGATGCCCAAGTCCCCATGGGTCAGATATCATTTATCTAGGAGGATGCCTGGGCACTGGGGTTTTTATTTTAATTTTTTTAGAGACAACTTCTCACTCTTTCACCCAGGGTGGAGTGCAGCAGCGCGATCATAGCTCACTGCAGCCTCAAACTCCTGAGCTCAAGCGATCCTCCTGCCTCAGCTTCCCGAGGTGCTAAGATTACAGGTGTGAGCCACTGGCCGAGTCATGCACTGGAATGTTTAAAAGCTTCCCAGGGGATCCAAAAGTGCAGCCAGGTCTGAGGGCCAAAGAAACAAGTCTGTGACTTTCATATCCTGGACTGCTCCATGTGCCAGGTAAGCGTTGAACAACTGACAACAAATAGTTATGGTTCGCAATCGGAGAGCCTGTGTTCGATAATTAAAATGGGCACTTCAGTCCCCAGGTTCTGTCACCAAATCGGCTGCCCCCAGATAGAACAAAAAGGCAGAGGCCCTTCTCTTCTGAGCTGGGACACCCATCGTCTCCTGCCCTGGGACATGAGAACTGCACATTCTTCGGCTTTCAGACTCTGAGACTTACTTACATCAGTGGCTCCCAGGTTTTGAGAACTTTGGACTTGAACTGAGCTATGCAACTGGCTTCCCGGGTGCTCCAACTTGCAGACACCTTGCAGTGAGACTTCTTCCTCAGCCTCCATAATTGTGTGAGCCAATTCCTCTACTAAATCCTGTCTGTCTGTCTGTCTCTCTCCATATATAACCAGAGAACCCCCTAATATAATCCTTGGTTGACAGGAGCAAGGAGATGCCTGTAATTCTTTGGACACTAATTTTTAATCAATTGATTTATTTGCAAATAATCCTGTTTTTTGTAACACGTAATACAATATATCACCAATTTGGTTACAAAGGGAAAACCAGAAATATCAATTATATTGGCAACATTTTATCTTTTCACATGGTGATGAGTTCTTTGGTGAATCATTCACCTGGTAAAATATTTTGTACTGTGTTAAGCATTGGGGATACAGCAGTGAACAAGGAAGATAAAATGATTTTTATATGATTCTTTATATCTTTTTGTACATCTGAAACACATATTTTAATTGAAATATTATTCACATAACATAAAATTCACATTTTATTATTATTATTATTTTTGAGACAGAGTCTCACTCTCTTGCCCGGGCTAGAGTGCTGTGGTGTCAGCCTAGCTCACAGCAACCTCGAACTCCTGGGCTCAAGCAATCCTCCTGCCTCAGCCTCCCAAATAGCTGGGACTATAGGCACGCACCACTATGTCTGGCTAATTTTTTCTATATATTTTTAGTTGGCCAATTTCTTTCTTTCTATTTTTAGTAGAGACAGGGTCTCGCTCTTGCTCAGGCTGGTTTCAAACTCTTGAGCTCAAGTGATCCTCCCACCTTGGCCTCCCGGAGTGCTAGGATTACAGGTGTGAGCCACCGCGCCTGGCCCAAAATTCACCATTTAAAGTATACAATGCAGTAGTTGTTTGGTACAGTTGTCCCTTAGTATCCATGGGCGATTGGTTTCAGGACCTCCTGAAGATACCAAAATCTGCAAATGCTCAAGTCCCTGATATAAAGTGACGTGGTATTTGCATATAACTTATGCACATCCTCTGGTACACTTTAAATCATCTCTAAATTACTTATGATATCTCATACAATGTGAATCCTATGTAAATAGTTGCTTAGGGAATAATGACAAGGGTAAAAGTCTATAAGTATTCAGTACAGACACAATTTTTTTCCCCAGAATATTTTGATCTGAGGTTGGTTGAATCCTTGGACGCAGAGCCCATAGATACAAAGTATTGTAATCACCACCATTACCTAATTCCAGAACATTTGTATGGCCTTAAAAAGAAATCCTATATCCATTATCCATAACTTTCTGTTTTCCCCACCCCAGCTCCTGGAAACCACTAATCTACTTTCTGTCTCTATAGATTTGCCTATTACAGACATTTCATATAAATGGAATCATATAATATGTGACTTTTTGTGACTGCCTTTCACTTAGCATGATGTTTTCAAGGTTTATCCATGTTAAAGCATGTGTCAGTACTTCATTTGTATTGTCACACAATTTCCTTTGTATGGATATATGGATATACTACATTTGCTTATCCATTCATCAATTGAGAGACACTGAATTGTTTCTACTTTAAAAAAAATCATCATTTGAATTTCTTTAATCCTTCCTCTCCCCTCTTTTGTCTTCTCTCCTCTTTCCTCCCTTTTTACATTGTTGACTTTTTCTAATTTATTTGTAAGAGCTCTTTATATCTTAAGGCAATTCGTCTTTTGTCATGTGTTGCAAATAACCACCCCAGTTTGTTTCTTATTCTTTGATATTTAGGAATTTTCAAAATTTAATTTGTACATAGCTCGGTTTTATTAGAAGTGTTTTCTTAATGGTTTCTAGGTTGGAATTTTGCTTCTTAAGACCTTTGCTCCTCCAAGTATTCTATGAAGCCATAAGGTTCTATGAACAAACAATTCTTTTAGGGAAAAATATAAAAGATTTTGAAAGTCTTTTGTAAACCTGAGCATCATGACAGTAACACTATTATCTCCCACAAGAAGACAAAGTTTCCTCCAATTCACTTCAAGAAATAAGGGAAGGCTATAAGGCTACAAAGGCTAAGAATTCTGGAAACCAACAAGCTGGGTGTGAGGTCTGTCTCCACCACCTTGTGGCTCAATGGCTTTGGGAAAGTGTCTGAATTCTGCTAAGCCTCGGTTTTTATATCTGTAAAACGGGAGCAAATGATATTCTCTACTTCATGGGGTTGTCTTTGGATTAAATGAGGTAGATAATTAACCCATGAGCCCAGCACAATACTTGGCTCATCAGAAACACCGCTAAGTGGAAGTGGGGGTGATATCAGTTACTCCCATTTATTAAGCAACTACTACATGGGAGGCAGGAGACAGAAAAACACCCACGCAGGAGCATAAAATGCAACATGATCAGCTGAGAAAAGAATCCAAGTAAACAGCATTCCAGGCCCAGAGAAAGAAATGAGCAAAGTGCTTGCTCTCAGGATGTAAGACCCATTTGGAGCCTTCATGTGGGAGGGGATATTTGAGCTGGTCCCTGAATGATGAGGTAGGAAATGCTTTACAGGCAAAGGGAACTAAAAAATGGGCAGAAAAAAAAAATCAGCAAATGTTTAGATTTGAGTACAGAGTGCCTAGAAGCAAGTGGTTGTCTAGATGGGCAAGTTGTAGTCTGTCTCCTATGGTCCTCTGTAAGGTCTTTTGAGGATAGAAAATACTTTCTTTTCCCTTGATTTCATGTTGCAAACAGCAAGGACTTCATGTGGCATGCTCCCCTTTCTTTTAGGGATAGAACGCTTCCCCAACTGTTAGCCAGGCACATGGCTGCCTAGCTAGAAACTACATTTCCCAGCCTCCCTCAGAGTCAGGAGTGGCCACGTGACTGGTCAGCATCATCTTCTGTGAGGCTGTGGCCATCTATGGCATCATCATGGCAATTGTCATTAGCAACATGGCTGAGCCTTTCAATGCCACTGACCCCCAGGCCATTGGCCATTGGAACTACCATGCAGGCTACTGCATGTTTGGGGCTGGCCTCACAGTGGGCCTATCCAACCTCTTCTGTGGAGTCTGCGTGGGCATCGTGGGCAGCGGGGCCGCCCTGGCTGATGCTCAGAACCCCAGCCTCTTTGTAAAGATTCTCATCGTGGAGATCTTTGGCAGTGCCATTGGCCTCTTTGGGGTCATCGTCACAATCCTTCAGACCTCCAGAGTGAAGGTGGGTGACTAGATGGTCTGTGTGGGTGAGGCCGTGCCTCACTCCTATTTATTGCTGGTTTCCTGGGACAGCTGGAGCTGTGCCCCTTAGCCTTTCAGGGGCTTGGTGTTCAGGGCCCTTCCTGCCCTCACCACTCGCTGCCTGCCGACTTGGAGGCACTTGCAGTCCAGGCTGAATCCTCAGTGTGGGGAGAGGGCCGCTGATGGCGAGACTATGTGTGCAACTGTGCACGTGTGTCCCCCACATCCACCCCCAACCCATATTCCCAGTGTTTGTGAAATAAATGTGGTAATTGTCAAAAAAAAAAAAAAAAAAAAAAAAAAGGAACATGAGCTGAGGAAAAAGCTTTCCTCTATTCTCTTAAGTTCTGTTATTGGGGCCTGCAAATTAAACTGACAAAAGATTAACAGGAGAGAAGGCATACAGTTTTTATCGATGCGTTGGGGCTTCTATCTTAGAAGAAATAGCTTCTATCTTCTTTGAGGCTTTGCCTTTTGGGGTCTCTGTTTCAGTAGCTTAGCCTGTACCCTAATTTACATACTAAGCAAATGCTGCCAATTCTAGATTCATATGTCAGGCGTGAGGAGATTGTCTTCTATGACCAACTTCAGTTAATTAAGATTTAAATGGGGTTGGGAAAAACTCGAGTCTCTCACCCAGGTAAATAATAACCAAGTTGGATTGGGATTCACAGTCCTTAGAGAGATCATTCACTCATTCCTTTCCCTGGCATTTATTAAATCTCATGGGCATATATCCTTTGGCTTACTAGAATGTACTCCCCAGAAAGATGAATCACAAATATATGATTTAAGGAAAGGGTTAAACAAGAGAAAGGTGACATGTCTCTACTTTATCTGACATGTACTGAAAGAGCTCATGGAGCAGTAGGGGAAATGGCCTGAGTCCAGCAGGCTAGATGGAGGACTCTGTGGAAAAGGGGAATTTTGAACCTGGTCTTTGAGGGGAGGATGACGAAAATGAAGAGGTAGGCATAGAAATCCAAGGAAACACAAAATTCAAGGGAAAAAGTAGATCAGTGACTTAGAAGGACACAAAAGTGATCAGGATATGCCACCCCAAAATATGCCACTTTGGGCTGGGCGAGGTGGCTCATGCCTCTAATGCTAGCACTCTGGGAGGCCGAGGCGGGAGGATTGCTCCAGGTCAGGAGTTCGAAACCAGCCTGAGCGAGACCCCGTCTCTACTAAAAATAGAAAGAAATTAATTGACCAACTAAAAATACATATACAAAAAATTAGCCGGGCATGGTGGCACATGCCTGTAGTCCCAGCTACTCGGGAGGCTGAGGCAGTAGGATCGCATGATCCCAGGAGATTGAGGTTGCTGTGAGCTAAGCTGATGCCATGGCACTCATTCTAGCCTGGGCAACAAAGTGAGAGACTGTCTCAAAAAAAAAAAAAAATATATATATATATATATATATGCCACTTTGGTATATTGATTATTTTGAATGGAGGACAATTGAAAAACAGTAGATGCAAGAAGAACTCTCTGCCCCTCCCTTTCTGCCTAAAAGTAGGGAATAAAGTTTCCTCCTCCTCTGTACCAAGATGAAGAGAGCAAACCTTAAGTTTGCTCTCCAGAGATGGAGAGTCAGAACCAAGATGAGTCTGCACAAATGAACCTTACTAAAATTGCACTTCTATTCAGTTCCCCCATATCCATAACTTAACCACCCTTTATTATAATAAAATAGTATATTAGCTCCCAAGTTTAACCACTTCTTTGAGTTTTCACTTCTTTTCTCTGAAGCCCCAACGCATCGATAAAAACTGTATGCCTTCTCTCCTGTTAATCTTTTGTCAGTTTCATTTGTGGGCCCCAATAACAGAACTTAATAGAGGAAAGCTTTTTCCTCAAATTGGAAAATACAAGAGATGAGACTCAAAACATTTGGGACATTTGATGGAAGAATTTGAACGTGAGACTGGGCATAGAAGAATATTGTTTATCTGGGATCCTAAATGCCAGAAGCTCCCAAGCAATAAGAGTATTATAAAGGGATTTTTAAGTGATCATTGTTTTAAATACCATGTCACTGCTGAAACTGGAGGATGATTTCATACTTGGTGTGCGGAGACAATACGACCTACTAAACATGAGATGGCCAGCTAGGGAGGTCACAGAAACTCAATCCCTGTGACACAGACATGGCGTGGGGGATCTTAAAAGACTTCCACAATGAGTTCACAGCTGCCTGTCATCCTCATACACAGTGTTCCTTCCCTTATTTGTTCATATGTTTTGGTGGGTCACAGCACTGAATTGTATCAGTGCCAAAGGTACTACACATAAAATAGGTTTTCCTCTTCTGATCATTAAGCTGTTCTTGGAGTAAAAAAAAAAAAAAGAATCTAAACTCCAGAAATACTGTTAACCAGCAACAGACTAATAACCTACCGTATTTAAATATGATGTGGCATTTATAATGCTTAGCAGTTAGCATTTCATTGTAAATGTTCTGGCATATGTTACAGAAACCCACAGACTAGCGGAAGCAAAGGGACATTATTTATTATCAACACACAGGCACGTGCGATGGGCTCCAACAGTAGGTTCAAGATGAACTGGACAGGAGCTAGCAGGGTCTCAGCAGGCACGGTGGGCATTTTTTTTTTTTTTTAAGAGATGGGGTATTACTATGTTGCCCACGCTGGTCTCAAACCCTTGGCCTCAAGCGATCCTCCCACTTGAGCCTCCCAAGCAGCTGGGATTCCATGCACAGTCAGAATGGGCATTCTTGCAGCTCCTCGCTGGCACTACAGTCTCTTGTTTCTGCTTCTTGCTTCACACCCCCCTTTCGTGACCTCTCTGCAGCGCAGACTGGCTTTTTCCAAAAAAGCACATTCTAGAAGGTGGCTGCTGGTATCTTCTACCCAGCGACCAACAGAGACTGACCGGCTACACTGAGTCCCAAGGCCGCGCTTGTGGGAGAAAGAATCAGATTGGCCCGGCTGTGGTCACGTGGCCGCCCACTGTCCAATCAGTCACGGGCCACGAGTGCAGGCGGAAGAAGACAGTCCCGGAAGCTGCTCCCCCACTTCCTGCAGGAGGGGAGGGCAGTTTGCAGAGAGGGCCCTGGGAAGGTGGCTGATCGGAGTCCCCAAAAAGGTGCCCGGTGTTACTCATGCTGCGCTGTAACATCTTGCGTTCTGTGAATTTCTGTAGTTTATTGGAATCTCATTCACTCCCCCCCCGAATTGCAGACTTCCTCTGAACAAGAATATCAACTCACCGTTTGTTTTTTACTCCTGCTCGACACCTTCCAGCGGTCAAGGGAGGCCCGGGCCGCTCGCGTTTTCGCGTTTTCGCGTTTTCACATTTCGGGTCGTGCAAGGCACGAAGCAATGCCCAAAGTAGAAGTATCATCATTTCTCTTCTGCCACAGACAACATGACATGGGGTTGGGGGACTTTGCCTCTTGCAACTGACAATCTTTTTGTTGTCGTTTATTAATGATATTTGACTGGTGACAAAAGACCTTTAAAACAGACCAAGAATCGAAAGTTGCGTTGCCTTGTGCAGATGCCCCTGGGTTTATAAAACTGAGTGACCGTCGCTGAAGGTGGAGGACACAGCGAACCGCAGAGGCAAAGCGCCCCGACCCGATGGGCGGGCGGGCACAGGGTCACAGGGAAAGCCCCCACACCTGCGCCTCTAGATGGCTACAAAAGAGGAGGAAACCGAGAGCCCTACAGTAGTGGCAATACATAAGTCTTTGCTGGGAGGAAGTGGCCTGTGCGTCCCCACCTGTCCCGTGTAGAAGCTGGAATCTGGGGGCTTTGGGAGGGGGAGACTGGGAGGTGGGTCACTAGGGATGGACACCCCAACCCGCGGTGTGCAAGGAGCTGGGGCAACTCTCATGACTAAAGCGCAGATCCAGGCAGAGGTCTCCTTTGCCAACCAACGGTGCAACTGACAACCTCAATGAACCCAGATGGAGTTCCAGAGGCTACAGTAACAGGGGTTGGAAGGGAGGCAAGGTGGCAAGATGGACTGCAGAGTAAGGGAGAAGGAATGGGCAAGATAGAGAAGGGTCTAGGTAACAGGAGGAGGGTTCTTTGGGGCTTGGGATGGACAAAGAGAAGTCGAAATAAAAGACATGAGAGACAACATCGAGAGAGCGAAATAGAGTCACATAAGAGTCAGCGAATATTGACTGCTGCTTCACTTAGAGGTTTTACAAATTAAGAGGATTGCAGAAGAAATGATGATGTGCCTTGAAAACCTAAGAGAAACCATGTAAAAACCCTTAGAACTAATGACCTAGCTCAGCAAAGTGGCTGAATACAAGATAAATACATAAAACAATATTTGCCTGTTGATTTTCTAAAGTAAAATGGGAAGACGACCTCATCTACATAGGCAATAAAAATATCTAGCACTAACATTAAAAGGAAATTCATAAGAGCCTTTTAAAGAAAGATATAAAACTTTACTAAGACAGATAAAATGTGGCTTCAACATTACTGTTGGAAAGATTGAACATTGTAAGGATGTGAATTATTCCCTTGTCAGTATTTACATAGATTTAAATGCAATGCCAATTCATAGATCAATGCATTTTTTAAAATTGGCAAAATATTATCAGGTTTTTGAAAAAATAAACAGATGATAATAGCTAAGAAAAAAGATAATGTTTGAGGGGGGATTTGTCCTACCAAGGTACTAACACACATTCTAGAGCTATAATAGTTCCATAAGGTTGCACAACTCTATGTTAAAAACTGTTGAACTGTACAAGTTAAAGTGGGGAATCATATGGTGTGTAAATTGGACACTGACTGCAACTAACAAGAGGCTGATACCAAGTGATGATTCTTACTCCAGGGTGAGGCAGGTACTAAATGTCCTTTCTTTTTTTTTTTTTTTTTTTTTTTTTTTAAAGACAGAGTCTTTCTCTGTTACCCAGGCTAGAGTGCCGTGGCATCAGCCTAGCTCACAGCAACCTCAAACTCCTGGGCTCAAGCAATCCTCTTGCCTCAGCCTCCTGAGTGGCTGGGACTATGGGCATGCGGCACCATGCCTGGCTAATTTTTTCTATATATGTTTTTAGTTGTCCAGATAATTTCTATCTATTTTTAGTAGAGACAGGGTCTCGCTCTTGCTCAGGCTATTCTCAAACTTCTGACCTCGAGCGATCCTCCCACCTTGGCCTCACAGAGTGCTAGGATTACAGGCATGAGCTACCACGCCCAGCCTAAATGCCTTTTCCTATACAGATGGTGTAAACAGTCAACATGAGCCCAGAGAGGCCAGGTACAATGTCCATGTACCATCATTCATCCATCTACCCTTCAACAAACATTTCTCGAGGGCCTAATATATGCTGTGTACTAGGAATGCAGCAATAAGCAAGACAGATGGAATGTCTGGCCTCGGGAAGCTCACAGCCCAGCAGGGCCAGGACTACAGTGAAGCAAATGAGACTGTCAGCTTGGGGTGCAAAATTTAAGGGGCCATCAAAAAACTCTGTAATTGTATTTGTCAGCTTGGGCTGCTATAACAAACTATCACAAACAAGGTAACTTAAAAAATAGGAATTAATTTTCTTGCAGTTCTGGAGGCTGGGAAGTTCAAGATCAAGGTGCTGGCTGATTCACTGTCTAGTGAGGGCTCTTTTGCTGGCTTGCAGATGGACTCCTCCTTGCTAGGTCTTCACATGGCCTTCCTTGGTGCATGTAGGGCGTGGGGCATAGGAGTTCTCTGATGTCTCCTCTTTTAAGGACACTAATCCTATTGGATTAGGGCCTCACACTTATGATCTCATTTAACTTTAATTACCACCTTATGGGCCCTATCTCATATTGGGGGTTAAAGCTTTAACATATGAATGGGAGGGGCACAGTTCGGTCTATAGCAGTAAGCAAGATAATATTTTAATGCAACGTTTTGAAAAAGGAAAATTAATGCCAAAAATCCATGATGAGATGCTATCAAGAAAGTGAAAGGCCAACCCTCTTTTCTGGAAGAAAATATTTACGTATCATACAAATCATATAAGAGACTTGAACTATTCAGCCACTAAGAAAAATGAAATCATGTCTTTTATCTCAACAAGGATGGAACTAGAGGTCATTTTCTTAAACGAAACAAGCCAGACACAGAAAGACAAATATTGCATGTTCTCACTCAAAAGCAGGTGCTAAAAGATGTGTAACATGCACGGAGAGACTAGAATGACAGACGATGAGATTCAGAAGAGTCAAGAGTGAGGAGTAAGGGTGGATGATGAGACACTAGTTGGTGGTATAGTGTACATTATTTGGGTGGTGGATACTCTTAAAAGCCCTGATTTGACCACTAAGCAACCTATACATGTAAAACACACACACACACACACACGAACCCCATAAATTGGCACAAATTAAAAAGAAATTTAAATAAAAGAGACTTGAATCCAGAATATATAAAGAACTCTTGCAACCAATAACAAAAAGGAAAATAACTCAATTTTAAAATGGCAAAGGATTTGCCAAAGAAGATAATAAAAGGTCATGGTAAGCACATGAAAAGGTGTTCAATACCATTAGTCATTAGGAAAATGCAAATCAAAACCACAATGAGATACCACTTGATACCCACTAGGATGGCTAGAATCAAAAGGTCAGATAATAGTAAGAGTTGATGAGGATGTAGAGAAATTGGAACCTTTGTACACTGCCGTGAGGAATGCAAAATGGCGCAACTGTTTGGAAAACAGTCCGGAAGTTCCTCAAAGGATTAAACACAGAGTTTGCACATGACCCAGTAACTCCACTCCTATGTTCTGAAGAGAATTAGAAACATATGTCCATGTAAAAACTTACACATGAGTATTCCCAGCAGCATTAGTTATAACAGCCAAAAAGTGGAAACTACCCAAATGTCCATCAACTGACAAATGGACAAATAAAATGGGATATATTCATATAATGGATTACCCAGCCATGAAAAGGAATGAAGGATTGACACCTACTATAACTTGGATGAACCCTGAAGACATTATTGCTCAGTGAAAGAAGCCAGACACAAAAGGCTACATAGTTTATGATTCCACTTATATAAAATGTCCAGAACAGGCAAGTTCACAGAAACAGAAATCTGTAGAGACAGAAGGTAAATCAGTGGTTGCCAAGGACTGAGGGGAGAAAGGGTAACTGCTAATAGGTACAGGGTTTCTTCCAGGGGTAGCAAAAATGGTCTGGAATTGTGGTGGTAGTTGAACAACTTCGTGAATATACTAAAACCCACGGAATTGTACATTTTAAAAGAGCAAATGTTGCAATATGTGAATTATCTCAATACAGCTATTAAAAAACAAAACAACAAACAAGGAAGAAGAAATTGACCAGAGAACTAACAAGAATGCTAAATATAAGAAGAGGGGGAAATGCCTAAAAATGAAACAGCGACTTACAGATATGTGGCCAAGATAACATCCTGTTAAAAATCAAGAGGAAGCCTGAGCTGGTTAAAAAGTGTAGAAGTTTCTGCCGGTGAATCCAATGGATTTGGTTCTGGCTTTGCTAGTTACTACTCTTTCTAAGCCTTATTTTCTTATTTGCAAAAACATGGATAATATTAATACTATCTATTGCCCCAGGTTGGTAGAAGGAATGCTTAGGCAGGCACTCTTTGACTTACGATGGGGCTATGTCTAGATAAATCTATCGTAAGTTGAAAGTATCATAAGTCAAACATGCATTTTCTACGTATGATATTTTCAATTTACAATGGGTTTATCTTGATGTAACAGCACGGTAAGTTGAGGAGAGTGCTGAATGTCTATTACTTTAGCACCATCGTAAAGTCAGAAAATCATAAGTCAACTCATGGTAAGTTGGGGACCAGCATGCAAGCAGGTCCCTCCACACAGTAGGACCTCAGCTCACGTTGGCCACAGTCACACGCATCTAGGTGCCTTCAGTTGCAGTCTCAGTTCCTCTCTCAGAAATAAATAAAGCAATGAATGAGTGACTAGACTCAACAGGCGAAAGTTGAAAGAGAAAGTGCATGAGAGAAGAGTGGTGGCTGCAGAGATGGGGAGAAAACTAGCAAATGAACAAACGGAAGAGAAGGCAATGGATAAGCAAATGTGTACATGAGTCATTAGGGTGACAGGATGTAGCATTGGGTCACTAAGGCCTCTAGGTACCATCTGAACTTTTTTTTAAAACATACTTTTTTAATTAATAAGAGCAAAGAAAACCTTCATTGAATCAAGAACATAATACAAATTATGGTGATCTGCATATAAAACCAAATTTGGCCTTTGGGGAACATTTATATTTAAAAATATGCATTATGCTGGGTGCGATGGCTCACACTTATAATCCTAGCACTTTAGGTGGCCAAGGTGGGAGGATTGCTTGAGATCAGGAGTTTAAGACCAGCCTGAGTAAGAGTGAGATCCTGTCTCTACAAAAAAATAGAAAACTTAGCCAGGTGTGGTGGTGCATGACTGTAGTCCCAGCTACTTGGGAGGCTGAGGCAGGAGGATCGCTTGAGCCCAGGAGTTTGAGGCTGCAGTGAGCTATGATGACACCATTGCACCCTAGCCTGGGCAATAGAGTAAGACCCTGTCTCAAAAAAAAAAAAAAAAAGCATTAAAACCTACATCAGGGCACAGTGCAGTGGCAAGTGGATAACCTCGACAGGAGTGGCCACAAAGGTGCCTGGAGTGTGGCTGCAGGGAACTCTTAGTCCTGGGGAATGGCCTTAGTCCTGGGGAATGGCTGGCTGCTCTGTGGAGGGGCTAGAAGGCAGGACCCCTTCATGCAAAATGCCACAAGCCTGGCATGAAACAAAATTATCGATGGGCAGAAGGGCTGTCCTTTCCCTGGTTCCTGGGCTCTGGCCACTCTTCAAGGATTCTGGCTGTCTGGTGGACAAACCACCTTTAACCACAGAAGTCTTGCCATTTCCAAATACTACACATTTTTTCCAAGTAAGCTGACCAGATAGCTGTAACTTACACTTGGAGTTTGGCTTAAAACAGACCGAGGTTCGTGAAAACCCTACTGCCCTTCGGTAATAACAGCAAATCCTAACACCGCACTCATTCTGTGCCAGGGACTGTGCTTTACACATTTTAAGTCATTTACTCCTTACAACCACGCATGAGACAGAGCCTATGTGTTTTCCTGTGATCAAGTTAAGGAAACAAAAGCACGGAGGAGTTAGACAACTTACCCAAAGGCACATGGCCCAGAAGTAATGGCACCACATCTGCCAAAGGCACTGCAGTCAGAAAGATTGCAGGACTCTCAGACACGAGAGGATGGCAGAAACACCCCTGCCAGGCTGAGCTGTGTGTGTGCTGCAGAATCACACTAAACACAAAAGCCTTAAGAACAAATTAAACCGAAGCTACTCAACTCCAGCGGTAGTGCAGGGGCCACGTTTTGAAATTGAACACGAGAGGGAAAGTAACTGCAAGGATCGACCCCTGACATATCGATCGATCGTTTCACAGTCCCTGGAAGGACTCCCCCGGCCTTTTTCTCTTTTCTGAAAGGTCTAAAAAGTAGCCCTCAGGAAGCAAGTAAAAGCCGCTCCCCCAAAGTTCTCCTTCCAGGGTGGTCTTCTTTTCTTGCAAGAAGCTCTTGGCTCCAAGGAGGGTCTGGACTTTGTGTCTGAATGTTTGGCAGAAGCATCTGGGGGTCTCAGAGCCCTGCCACCCTGTGTGTTCTCACTCTCTCAGGGGACACGGCCCATGTGAATCGCAGAACTTCTGTCTTGAGTGGAAACAAGTCCCCAAAAAGCCCGGAAGGCATTCGAGCTTGTCAAAGAAGGGTCGGTGTGTATATGGGGGGAAAGGAGGAGAGTGGTAAAAATAAGAATCGTTTGCTATCTTGGATTGTTTAAATATTAGGAAAGTTGAGACAACCAAAAAGTCTAAAAAAATATTGATAGTGAAGACAGACACTGCTATGGATTTTCTAAAATAGATTTCTCTCTTCTGAGGCTGACTGATGATTTAGCAACACCAGAATAACAATAAAGAAACAAAAAAGCATACGATAAGCAAAGGATTGCCTATTTTATACTAAATTGGGAAAATTAGCAAAAATGAGCCCCTTTAAATAAGGAAAATTTATCCATGGCGTAAGGCCCTGCCCAAATCGGCATTTAAATGATCCTAAAGTGAGCAGTCTGGCAAGTTACTGAGTATTATCATATTCATTAATTTTGAAAGAAAAATCGACACGACTGCTCCCCAGATGCTACAAACCCCTCTGACATAAACATGCACAGTCCCAATTCAGTGATTATTTTTAGTCTAATCCCCCAAGACTATAAAGTTAGGTGGGGGGAAAAAAGGGGTAGAAAAAGAGTGTGATTTCTTGGAGATCCCACAATGCAATTTCACTTTGAACTTGCAAAGCAAATATCCAGGCATGATCTGCATGAAACTGGGTGGTGTTTCCTTCTAGAACGATGGGCCCCAATTAAAAATAATGAGGCCTGTCTCCAGCCGCCAGACCCAATTAGAGATAATGAGGACTGATGGCTCCTGAAATAGATTCATTTTTCTCTGATAGACGAATTGGGACAGGGTCTTGGTAGGGGTCATTGGGATAGGCCTGGCAACAAAACATGGGTCACTCAAGCTTATGAGCCCTTACGAGTGCAGTTATTAAATAAGGAAGTAGGAAGTTCCTCGGCTCGCAAAGCACTGGAGTAACCCTGCAAGACATGTTACCCATCAGGCACATTCAGATATGCATTGTTATCCAAACAGTGTGTCTGTAGCTATTAAAAACTTTTAAGCAATGGCCATATCATTTAAATGATTACTTAAAAAATACTGCAAAAGCATGGCCAACTTCATGTAAATATGTATGTGTGCATATGTATGTTCTTGCATGTGTGTATATTTACATGTGTGTGTATACTGATTTGGAATAATTTTAGATTTACAGAAAAGTTGCAAAGACAATGTGGACAGTTGCCCTATACCCTTTACTCAGCTTCCTCTAACCTTAACATCTTACCTAACCTGGTACACTGGTTACAACTAAGAGAAACGAAACTAAATGAAATTAACATTTCCGTAACTAGACTCCCAGTTTGATTCAGATTTCACCGGTTTTACCACAAATGTCTGCGTTTTGCCCCACAATCCAGGACACCACCCTGCCGTCTGAAATTACCATGTTCATTCGTTTGTTTAGTCAGTCATTGTCTGACTCCTGCCCCATAAATTCCTCGAGAGCAGAGAGAACACGGCTGTCCCTCCGGCGGTTAGCCTTGATCACAGCGTGGAATTCTAGGAACCAAGGAATACTATCGCCCAAGTGTGTGCCAGGCTCCATTGTGAAGGCCTTGGCACAACAGCTGGCACATAATTGGCACATGATATCTGAGGTCGGATTGCTTTTAAGGAGGGGGAGCACAGCACCATGGTAAGAAGTTGCCCTGGCAGGTGCTTAATTATTATTAGTGGAATGAATGAAAGGAAAAGGCCATTATTCAGTGAAGGCAGGAGCCAAAAGATCTGCAGACAGATCCCAGTTTTTGAGCTATTTCAACAAGCTGCATTTAAACTTTCTTTGATTCATTTGGAGGCATCAGGAGCAACTGAAGACCAGCTCACAATCCCTAAGTCATCCCAAATTCATTTTAGCACTCATTGCAATGACTGATTAATCTATTCTCTCCATAGCCTCCCTTGGAAAGGTTCTCTCCCTCTCTATGCCCTCTCCTAAGTCCAGGGGAAAGAAGGCAACCCTCTCTAAGGCAGGGGTAAGCCAATTTTTCTGGAAAGAGCTAGACAGGAAATATTTTAGGCTTTCCAGGCCATAAAGGGTGTCATTGTCACTACTCAACTTTGCTATTGTGGCTGAAAAGCAGCTGGGGACAAAATGTACACAAATGAATATAGCTGTGTTCCAGTAAAATTTTATTTACAAGAACAAGCAGTGGACGGCAGGCTGCTTTCCAACCTAGGATACACCCACCAGATAAATTGTGCATGTACACACAGTGTAAGGCAACACATGGAACAGAACAGGGACAAGGCTAACCATACCATCCAATGAACAGAGTTTGTAAATACAAAGAAAGGAGGTTTCTAAAAGCAGAAACTGATTTGAAAAAAAAAAAGGTGATTTTTATTGTTCTGAGAATGGGTGTAGCATAATACAGTTAAGAACAAAAGATCCATCACCTCATATAGTTATCATTTTTTGAACGTGGTGAGAAGATTTAAGATCTACAGTCATAGCAAATTTCAAGGATACGTTAATTAGCTTAATTATGATAATCATTCCACAGTGTATACATAGTATATCAAACCATCACATCGTATACCTCGAATATACACAATTGTGTGTGTCAATTACATCTCAATAAAGCTAGAAAAAAAAAGAAATGCTTATGCTGTAATATTTAGTGAAAAATATAGGAGCAAAACATGTCCCAGCAAAACATGTAGGCAAGAAAACAACATTGGAAGACAATCCATTTTTGAGCTGTTATTTTTATAATTTCACTCTTATTTTAGATTCATTTATTAAAGAGCATGAAATGCAAGGGGAATAAAAATTCCAGAGCCAGCACTACCACATCCTAGCTCTGCAACCTGTTTTGTAACCCCATGGTGTCTCCATTTCCTCATTTGTTTAAAAGGGATACCATAATAGTAGCATTGCTCTCATAGGATTGTTGTAGAGATTAAGAATTAATGCAGCTGCTTCACAACAATGAGCATGTACTAAATGCCACTGAATTGTTCCGTTTAAAATATTTAATTTTATGTTATGTCAATTTAAAAAAACTAAGGTCAATCATATATACATGTTACAAACTCCAGTGATTATTTTCAGAATTTTACCCAGAAACCTGCAGCATTTTGACAATAGGGATGTACCTACAAATGGGACGTTTTAGATACCACTGATCCTTCTTTCAAGCTTTAAATAATTCTAAGTGATACATCAATCAATGCAATAGATCTAAGATATTTTTGAATGTCTAGAAAAAAGAGTTAATGTATAGAAAGCATTTACAGCAAGACTCAGCACAGAGCAAACACTCAATAAATGCTAACTATTACTATGGCTATTAGTAAGCGACAAAATGACCAAAAATTTAAAGCTAAATTGAATTTTAGAAGCAAGCAAGCACCTTATTTGTTTTGGAGACATCATGTTAGAACATCATGGGTACTCTTCTTCTTTTTTAAAAATGACTACAGAGCCTAGGACCACACTCCATTGTAGCATGGAGGAAGAGTTCCCTCCTCATCCTCCCTGTCTGGGAGAGATGGCATGTTCCCAAGGCTGGAGATGGAAGAAGAGAGACCACGAAGGGGTGACCAGATGGAAGTTGGGGCAGGAGGATGAAGTAGGAATCCAGAAACATATAAACTGTGGGGCCCTGGGCACCCAGACACCCAGAGTGATGGAATCACTCACCTGGTAGACGAGGAGAACACCTGGACAGGTACAGACAGGTAAGCAGGTTGTGCCCAAGGTGTGATCAGCCTCTTCAGGTAAGGACCACTGCACACTGACAGGGCTTCAGATAGCTTTCTTGGGCTGCAGAAATGCTTTCTACACCGGACTTTTATCCAGTAATGAAGAATAGTTATCAAGAATGCAATGGTCTCATGTAAGCCTTAAATAAATTAGAACAGAGGCTTTCTCAGATAAGGTGATATATGTGAAAAGAAATCAGTATTAACTCACCATCTTCACACATGGCTCCCTGGGCAAGATCTTAAACTTTGCTATGATAATTTTAATATCTAAGAGATGTATTGAAGAAGTGTTGTAGTTCATCAAAAGTATCTTAATCATGGGGTGGGGGGAGAGTTTAAAAAATAAATTTGGCAGATTGGATTGTCCAAAGATGGTCACAGCAGTACTTCCATCCCACTTGCTCATCTAGATCTTGCCATTCCCCTATCGAAATGTGGAGTCTGATTCCCTGCCTTGAATCTAAGTAGGCTTGTGACTCGCTTGTAACCAACAGAATGTGGCAGAAAGGACACTGTGTGGCTTCGGGGGCTAGGGCAAAGACACGGCTGCCAGCATAGCATCTGGCTGCTCTGAGGCGGCCATGCTGTGAGGAAGCCCAGCTACGTGGACAGGCCACAAGTGGGCATTCTGGCCATAGGCTTAGTCTTCCTGTGCCCTGAGTCCAGGGGCCAGGCATGAGAGCGAGTGAGTCTTTGCATGATTTGAGCTCAATAATCGGGTCAGTCCCACCCCAACCTTCGAGCTGTCCCAGCTGAGGCTCCAGACCACCCTAGACCGAAGACAAGCCAGCTCCCTTATATGTTTTCTCAATTCCTTGCCTGCAGAATCAGTGACAGTATAAGCGTGGTTTTATGAAGGATGAGTGTGGGTGGCGTATTACGCCACTATAGTAACTGAAACAATGAGGAAGAGACTCTTAACTGATGCCATGAACTGAGTCCCAAGGTTATTTATTGCGTTCCACAGCCTGCTGAACACACTGATGCCACCAGGGACACTGGACTCTCAAAAACAGATCTTCTAGAACCTTCCTACCTAAGGTCCAAGGACTAGCAGAGCCAGCACCATCTGGGAGCACTTAGAACTGGACAATTTCAGGCCCCTCCAAGACGTACTAAATCAGAATCTGCCTTTTTTTAGATAGAGTCTCACGCTGTTTCCTGGGCTAGAGTGCTGTGACATCAGCCTAGCTTGCAGCAACCTCAAACTCCTGGGCTCAAGTGATCCTCCTGCCTCAGCCTCCCGAGTAGCTGGGACTACAGGTATGCGCCACCATGCCCAGCTAATTTTTGCTATAGATTTTTAATTGTTCCACTAATTTCTTTCTATTTTTTAGTAGAGATGGAGTCTTGCTCTTGCTCAGGCTGGTTTTGAACTCCTGACCATGAGCGATTCTCCCGCCTTGGCCTCCCAGAGTGCTAGAATTACAGGCGTGAGCCACTGTGCCCAGCCCAGAATCTGCCTTTTAATAAGACCCCAGGTGACCTATATGCACTGTAAAGTTAGAGAAACAGGGCTCTCTAGAACATACCGCAGTTCTATCCCTACCAGCTGAGCTCAATGCTTAACTAGAGTCACTTGTATTTGTTTCCAAACCTATTTGCGCCTATGACACTTGCTATCGTAATTAAGTAATTCATTTCAACCCAGATAAACCAATGCAATTTGAGTGTGTGGCTATCTCTCAATACGTCTTACAAAGAGAAGGTGGCCCATGGGTTAATTTCCATTAAGTTAGGTAAGGGGAAGAAACCGTAAAAGATTTGCGAAGAAAACCTAGAAGGATTCTGTACTCAGATTGCTTTGCAAGTGTCATTAGGTCCGCATTCCACAATAAAGAAACTGACCCTGGGAACTCCAGACAATCCACTATGGGTATAGTTAAAGCAAGAACAGTGTGTGCTTTGGTCCCACATTCAAAACCAAAACAAATAAACTAACTTTGACCCTAATCAAAAGATCTGTATATCAACATGCATGAATATGTTTAAGTTACAATACTCAACAATTTATTTGAGTATTTGAAAATGCATGGTAGACACTACGGAGTGGTGACGCAGAGGTGATGGAATATTATTCAGCCTTAAAAAGGAAGAAAATTCTGACACATGCTACAACATGGATGTACCTTGAAGACATCATGCTAAGTGAAATAAGCTAGATTCAAAGAGACAAATACTATAGGATGCAATTTATATGAAGTAC
Source organism: Mirza zaza (assembly GCA_008750895.1). NCBI lineage: Eukaryota > Metazoa > Chordata > Mammalia > Primates > Cheirogaleidae > Mirza > Mirza zaza. The sequence goes on from VSMD01043913.1 coordinate 20,085, forward strand.
CTAGAATAGTCACATTCAGAGAGACAGAAAGTAGAATGCTTTCCAGGGGTTAGGGGGAGTTTGTGTTTAGTTTACAGAGTTTCAGTTTGGGAAGATGAGAAAGTTCTGGAGCTGGATGGTGGAGACGGTTGCCCAACAACATGAATGCACTTTATACCAACAGAACTGTACGCTTCAAAATGGTTAAGGTGGTAAATGTTATGTTTATATACATTTTAGCCCAATAAAAAGTTATCCCAGCCATGAACTATTGTATCTCTACCCATTTATTCATCCATTCATTCTCAGCTTTTCAGACTTTTATAAGTTTTAAATGTTTCTCCACAAAAGTCTCTTGCATTCTTCATTTGGCTAATTTCTATTTATGTTTTAGGTTTTGTTGCTGTTGTGATGTTGTATCCTTCGAGCCCTGAGTTGTGGTTTTCTTTTTATCAGCCAAAGTTGTACAAACATCTTCCCCATCCTCTCCCCATCTCCACCCTGAAGACCCCTCTCCCAGCCGGACTACAATCCTTTCTTGCTGTTCTATTTCCCAGACCAGAGAGAAGCTGGTAGACGAATAAGGTCCTGGTGATTTAACATGTGAATTTGTAAAACACCAACAAGGCATGAGATAGAACACCAAAGAATGACTTCCCACCACCCCGAACAACCGGAGGGAGGGATTTTTTTGGAAAGGAAAACAGGTAGTGGGTTTTCCCTTTGACCAGACCAGTAGGCTCTCACTTAGCATCAGGTCTCAGGGAGCTGTCGTCTCACCATCACACCCTGCCTAGTGCTATCGTGTCTGCTTTTGAGACTTGAATGTCTTGGAAGACAGGAAAAGGAGGAAGTCTTTTCATTTGGCAATTCTGAGATCTAGATGTTTGAGTATTAACAGCTAGTGTTTATCTCGCCAAGGAGAGAGAGTAGACATGCAGTAGATAATCCAGAAACCCTTTTCATGTGCTTACAACCATGTGCACATTGGTTCAGTCCCTCCACCCTTGAGCCCAGTAGCCCTTGGCTTCCATCTGCTTGACCACTGCCTTGGATCCAGGTGGGTGGGGATGACAACAAGATGTCCAGAGTCGGGAGAATATTGCTAACCGGGATTGTTTTCAGCTGTTGGGGGCTCAGTTATGTTTTGAGAGAGATAACAAAAGAGCTCTAAGACTAGGATGTTCGTTATGATCTGTAAATGCAGGCGGGTAAGCTCAATTCACATGTTATTCTGCTTTTTGTCTCTCTTAGTTTTCTTCTGACTTGGGGTGTTGGGAGCAGGCACCGAGAGGCAGTTTGGTTAACAGTTACTGGCCTGGCCAATGGCAGGTTGACTGTGTTGCTCACCACCACCATCAGGCACATTTATAGCCTCAAAGGGACATTTGGATCATACGCATACAAATAGACGCATTGGGAGATAATACCACAAATAAGCTAAAGCCAACCGTCTAGCTTGGTGGTGCCAGCAGAACCTTCCGTGATGGTGTTAATGTTGTCGTATGTCTGTTGTCCAACATGGTAGCCACGAGCCTCAGGTGACCACTAAGTACTCTAAATGTGGCTAATGACTGAGAAACTAAATTTATTAAAATGAAATTTTAAATTTCAATTTTATATTTATATAACCCCATAGTGTTCATGGCTATCATATTGGACAATGAAGTAGCCAATTTTGTAATTTAGAAAAAAATGCTTTTTTTTCTCCCCAGTCTTATTACTACGATATAAGCCAGTGGTTCCAAGCTGGGGACAATTTTGCCTGTGAACTCCAGAAAACATGTAGCATTGTCCAAATACATTAATTGTTTTAGCTGCCATGATGAGGGAATGGGGGCACTACTAACATCTAGTGGGCAGAGACCAAGGGTGCTGCCAAACATCCTACAATGACGAGGAAGCTCCCCAAATAATCATCCAGCCCAAATATCAATATTGCCAATATTGCCAATATTGCCAAGGCTGAGAACCATGCCATAGGCCTTTTTCATGGTAAGCAAAGGTTTTCCTAACTTGTATAATTGTTACATTAATTTCCTTGATTTAACATTTTTAAAAATTGTGGTAAAAAACACCTTAACCATTTTTAAGTGTACAGTTTAGATGTGTTAAGTACATTTATATTATTGTGCAACAGATCTCCTAGAATTTTTCATCTTGCAAATCTGAAACTCTCTACCCCTTTAAAAAAAAAAAAAAAAAACACTCTGCTTTTCCTCCTCCTTCAGCCCGTGGTAACCACCATTATACTGTGTTTCTATGAATTTGACTATTCTACATACCTCATAAACGTGAGATCATACCGTATTTGTCTCTTTTGTGACTGGCTTATTTCATTTAGCATAATGTCCTCAAGGTTCCTCCATGTTGCAACATATGACAGGATTTCCTTCCTTTCTAAGGCTGAATAATATTCCCTTGCATGTATATGAAACATTTTGTTTATCCATTCACCTCTGCATGGATACTTTGGTTACTTCCACATTTTGGCTATTTTGAATACTGCTGCTATGAACGCGAGCGTACAAATATCTGTTGGAATCCCTGCTTTCAATTCTTTGGGGTATATATCCAGAACACAGATGTGTCGTTTCCATGATATTTTAATTTTTATTTATTTGGAGGCAAAGTCTTGCTCTGTCGCCCAGGCTGGGGTGCAGTGGCATCATCATGGCTTACTGTAACCTCCAACTCCTGGCTTCAAGTCATCTTCCAGCCTCTGCCTTCAAAGTGCTGGGACTACAGGAGTGAGCCACTGTGCCCTGCTGGGTTATGGATTTTTAGAAAGACTAGCACTGAGGTGAAGTGCCCCTGTGCCTTCTTGTGACATCCTATTGGTGGTGCATGAGATCCACATGACATCACTGGTGACAATAACTTTCATCACTTGGTTAAGGTCACGTGCACCAGACTGCTCCATCATGAAGTTACTCTATCCTTCTCCATACTCTCTTTTTTGGAGTTGAGTCACTAAGACCAGCCCAGTGGGAAAGGGCTAGGGGAGAATTAACCTCCAACACTTGGAAGACAGTAGCTACGTATATTATCTGGGATTGTTCTGTAAAGAATAGGTCTCTTTTCCTCCACATAACTTTCTCCAATCCTTCGTTGGTACATACTCACAGATACTTTATACTTTGAGTTATAACCCAAATTTGTTCAGCTTTGGCCATTCCTTGCTGTGTTAAACGGTGCACCAATAACCATATATTTTGCATTTGATACTTTCAAGTATGTTTCAAATCTGATAGAAACAGACTTTTTCCAAGGAATGAGTCCTGCCACAACGTGTTACTAATGTCATTGATCATAGTGGCAATAAATGCTACAACTGATCATTCTGGACAGGATGTTATCCAACCCAGCACCCCAGAGACCCAGCTGAAATAAGGACCAGTTGCAAAGCACCTCTAGAATTATCCTGAGAGGCTTATAAGCTTCCCGTCAAGACAGGGCTGTACAACCCTTCTGGGAGGGTCATTCATTGGTCCAATAGAAAGGACACTGTCATTAATACTCAGCTGGTCCAATGTTGCCCCAAATCCCTGAGTTCAGGGCTAAGCAAGGACTCCAGTGTGGAGAGTGTGTGTCTAAAAGAAAACAAAGCCGTTTCTTTCTCTTTTTTTTGAGACAGAGTCTCGCTTTGTTGTCCAGGCTAGAGTGAGTGCCGTGGCGTCAGCCTAGCTCACAGCAACCTCAAACTCCTGGGCTCAAGCGATCCTGCTGCCTCAGCCTCCCGAGTAGCTGGGACTACAGGCATGCGCCACCATGCCTGGCTAATTTTTTCTATATATATTAGTTGGCCAATTAATTTCTTTCTATTTATAGTAGAGACGGGGTCTCGCTCTTGCTCAGGCTGGTTTCGAACTCCTGACCTGGAGCAATCCGCCCACCTCGGCCTCCCAGAATGCTAGGATTATAGGCATGAGCCACCGTGCCCAGCCACAAAGCTGTTTCTTTAGCCAGACATAGACATTCAGGCACAAAAGTCACTTGTACTATCATTTTACCCTGAGCTCTATATCAAAAATCTGAGTGGAAAAAAAATATTTGCAATCAACGACATTTCATTTGGATCAAGGGGTTCTTGTTTGTTTGTTTCTCAAAAGACAAGCCCTGAAAAGCTATGGGAAGTATGTCATATTCTTTTTAGGATTCCATGTTTTTCATTTTCCTTTGAGACAACGTATTCTCTCGAATGCAAAGTTATTCCTAACTTTTGCATCTGACGTCAAACCAGAGATTAGGAAGGAGAACTTATTTTGGTGTATATAGAAGTTGTACATGAATCTAAATGACCATTGACATGCCTATTGTCATTTTAAAATTTAGTGAACAATTATTTAAAATTAAATAGATTATACATTGTCTAAAAGACAACAGCCTTACTTGGCTATTTGGAGGTCCCCAGCATTGACTGGCAGGTCACTACTGTAAAATGATCTGTATTCAAGATGGTGTGTACAAGTGTGCCATTTTCATTCTCAACGACAAGCATGTCAGAGTTTTCAGTCAGTGGCTCAGCCCAATGACAGTTTCAAAACCAGGGCCATTGTACTTTGGAGTCCTTTTCATTTCAAGGGCAGATTAATTTTTGAGGCAATCAACCCATCCCAGCTCATGCAATGCATGACGACTTTCTTCCTGATTAGTGAACAGCAGGTATTGGTTTTGATAATGAGCTCTCGGCTGGGCACATCTACCGAATTCTCACTGCCTGCTCCACTGTGAAGTTGCTCTTTAAACAAATTCTAATGGGATTGAAAAGAATTAAAGCTAAGTACGCTGAAAGAACACGTCTGTGCAAGCGCTTGGTAGGTTTCAAAGCACACACAACGGACTGCAGGATTTCACATATGCAAGGTGATGAAACAGACATTCTTAGGGACTGGAGTGTCCCAAACAAGTCAGGCGCTAGGACCTCCACTGTATTCCCTGGGCTCAAGTTGTGGAGGTCTTTTTGTCCGTTACACCCATGCATGTAATCAGCGATTGTTCCTATTGTAAATCCCAGATTCACCATCTGTATGCTCCAAAAGGCTAGTGGATTGTTAATACCCAGTCCCTATGGGATTAATCTGCAATTTCACACTAAATGATTTTTAAGTATAATTTGGTACAATGATACAACATTACCGTTTCTAAAACAAACAGCTGGGAATGTTACATTGTAATCAAAAGCGTAAAGTGTTCATGCGTTTATTGCAACTATGTTTTATGTTCACTTCAGTTTAGACACGAATGGGAAGAGATGAAAAAACCCCAGTCTAGAACCTTGGGAATGGGCTGTTAGTAAGTGAACACACTGCTTTTTGTTACTGGGGAACATGATCTGGACACACAATAGTGATAAGACTGAAAGAAAGTTCTCCGAGTAGTTCTTTAAAACCATTCAGGGCTGTTCAGTGTTTGCAGGATGAAGCCGCTTGCGATGAAAGGTACGAGTCCGGATTCTCTGCTGAGCAACAAACTATTCTATTACAGGTCCTTTTGTGGACAAAAGAGGACTGCTCCTCCAACCCCAAATTCATTCTGTCATATTAAAAAGGGCTGGCTTGAAGCATGCAGAGAAACGATGCCTTTTCATATCTTAGTTTACTACACAAAAGGTATTATTCCAATCAAAAGTTATCTACATGAATTTCAAAATACATTATCCAGATAAAAAACCATCCTCATATAGCCATCTAATCTTTGACAAAGCAGACAAAAACATACACTGCAGAAAAGAATCCTTATTCAATAAATGGTGCTGGGAAAACTGGCTGGCCACATGCAGAAGACTGAAACAGGATCCACACCTCTCACCAAAATCAAATCACAGTGGATAACAGACTTAAACCTAAGGTGTGAACTATAAGAATTCTAGAAGAAAATGTTGGAAAAACTCTTATAGACCTTGGCCTAGGCAAAGAATTTATGAAGAAGACCTCAAAGGCAATCACAGCAACAACAAAAATAAATAAATGGGACCTGATCAAATTAACCACTTCGGTGCCAGCGTTGACTATAGTCGATAGCCACAGATGAACGCACACAGAGACTTCAGCTGACAGCCGTGATATGACTTTTCTAATTTTTCATTTATCAAAATAAAATTGTGAACATTTAAAAATAATGTAATGAAAACATATATGTATATGTTACCTATTCTGATATTTACATTACAAGTAAAGCTGCCTGTTAAGTAAAACAAGCTTTCAGTGCTTTAAAGCTTTCCTCATCACACAAGAGAAAACGGACTCATCGTCAATGCACAGGACAAGCTATCATGTGGACTGTGAGTGCCGGCTGTGGGCAAGGTTTCCCAGCCGGTGAACACGGTACCGAAGTGGTTAAAAAGCGTCTGCACAGCCAAGGAAACTATCACAAGAGCAAACAGACAACCTACAGAATGGGAGAAAATGTTCACATGCTACACATCTGATAAAGGGTTGATAACTAGAATCTATATAGAACTCAGGAAAATCAGCAAGAAAAAAATCAAACCACCCTATCAAAAAGTAGGCAAAGGACATGAACAGAAACTTTTCAAAAGAAGATAGACTAACGGCCAACAAACATATGAAAAAATGCTCAACGTCTCTAATCATCAGGGAAATGCAAATCAAAACCACAATGAGATATTACTTATCTGCAGTGAGAATAGCCTTTATCAAAAAGTCCCCAAACAATAAATGTTGGCGTGGATACGGAGAGAGAGGAACACTCACACACTGATGGTGGGACTGCAAACTAGTACAACCTCTATGGAAAGTAACACGGAGATACCTCAAACAGCTACAAGTAGAATTACCATTTGACCCAGCAATCCCATTGCTGGGCATCTACCCAAGAGACATTCTGTAAAAAAAAGACATCTGCACTCGAATGTTTATAGCAGCACAATTCACAGTTGCAAAGATGTGAAAACAGCCCAAGTGTCCGACAATACATGAGTGGATTAATAAAATGTGGTATATGTATACCACAGAGTTCTACTCAGCCACGAAAAACAATGGTGATATAGCACCTCTTATATTATGCTAGATAGAGCCCATTTACTAAGTGAATTATCCCAAGAATGGAAAAACAAGCGCCACATGTACTCACCATCAGATTGGTATTCACTGATCAACACTTAAATGAGCTTATAGTAATAACATTCATCGGGTGTCAGGCAGGTGGGGGGGAGGGGATGGGTATATTCACACCTAACGGGTGCAGTGCACACCGTCTGGGTCAGGGGGCCTCAAACTTTTTAAACAGGGGGCCAAGTTCACTGTCCCTCGGACCGTTGGAGGGCCAGACTATAGTTTAAAAAAACTACGAACAAATTCCCATGCACACTGCACATATCTTATTTTGAAGTAGAAAAACAAATGGGCAAAGACACCCGCATGTGGCCCGTGGGCCGTAGTTTGAGGACGCCTGGTTTGGAGGATGGATACACTTGAAGCTCTGACTCAGCTTGGGCAAAGGCAATATATGTAACTTAAACATTTTTACCCCATAATATGCTGAAATTAAAAAAAAATTAAATGAAAAAATACATTATCCAAACAAGTACATATACTTAAACTCAAATCTAACCAAAGCAAGAATATCAAACATTGGGACATTTTCATCTGCTTTATTAAGAATAAAGCCTTTCCCTTAGATTGAGATGAATATAGCACTTTTATTTACCTGAACTTTCAGTGGTGGATTCAGATGTTTTCTTTTTATGGAATGCATGGCTGAGTTCTTAGATCCAGGTACTTAGCAGAGTTAGAAAGTCGTCTGCATGTTCAGTTTGCTCAATTCCAATTTTTAAAATTATAAAAGCTGCCCTCCAAACTAAATGTGGCCCTCTACAGACTCATGCTGGGGGAGCAGGCATTTCCTGGCATGCAGCTTCACCCTCGTTAGTGGGACCTGCCTTGCTCGAAGTCATATGTAAGAAGAAGATGCCTAAAACATCCTGCGCGACAGAAACCACTTGGAGCAGAAAAGAGCGAGGGGTCCCACATCCGTCCCCTCCCCGTGCCGGACAGCGTCAGGCAGAACAGACAGGGCGGGCATGTCCCGAGAGATTTCCTTCTCTGCCATGCGGGTGCAATAACACCCACCTCCCAGCACCGCCAGGAGGACTGAGCAAGAGGTACTGAGCAAGAGGTACAGAGCACTCAGCACATCGTTGGGCAGAACAAGTTGTTTACAAAGGGACAGCCTGTATTAGCTACTGACGATCTCTCTGAGGTTTTGCTAGCAACATGGGCACAAAAAAATAAAACAAACAAAGAAACAAAAAAACACATTTTACCTTTGTCTTCACGCTATTATAAAAAGAACCAGGACCAACAAAAAACACGTTCAAAGACAAACCAGCAAACACCTGGGCCTTGTGGCTGGGCCATAAGGACGGGGGGCCCGTGGTTTATTGGAGACCATGTGACCACCCCTCTAATAGAAGGCAGCTGTGCTCAGTCCCCAGCTGGTGGCTACCCACAGGGATCGTGGGCCTAGCGTGGCGAACTTTTCAGATTTTTCAAGAAAAGATGGAAGTCCTGACTTGAAGGATTTTAAAATGCTAGCATCTAATTCAATATTTTTAAAAAAGAAAGCTTGTGAGCCGAAAAAAAATCCTGTTTCTGGCTGAATGTGGCCTACAGAACTCTGGTTCAAGATCTCTGATAAAACCCCATAGAAAAACAGATAGAAAATGAAATATAAAATAAATACAGTAAGAGTCACAGATCAGACATAGGCTCAGATTAGATGCAAAATTATACATAAATACATCCATAACACAGGTCTTAGGGGCTAGAGCAGTAAGTCCTATACAATATAAGAAAATAACATTGTAAGAGATACACAAAGTGGTCCGATTAAATCCATTATAGAATTCAGGGGCAAGACAGCTCTTCTCCAAGTGTGATTGCTAAGTTGGATTTTCTGATGGCAAATGAAGGTAAGGGCTCAGATTTGGGTATGACAATGGATTCAAGAAAGAAGACAAAAACCCTAAATTGCTTTTCTTTTTTAAAATACACTAAACAACATTATCTTGGAGCACACGAGCTAAATTCTCCTGGGGTGCAGAGAAAAGGCTATGTCAAATCTTTCAGATCACTAGCACTATTTCATAAATTCACATTGCTTTAAAAAGTTGAGATAGCGTCTCAAAGTAACTTAATCGGTTGCTTACCTTTTCCAGGAGCATCTTAGTTACGGAAGGAGAAGAGCCTTTATTTTATTTTATTTTTGAGACAGAGTCTCACTTTGTTGCCCGGGCTAGAGTGCCGTGGTGTCAGCCTAGCTCGCAGCAACCTCAAACTCCTGGGCTCAAGCGATCCTCCTGCCTCAGCCTCCCGAGTAGCTGGGACTACAGGCATGTGCCACCATGCCCGGATAATTTTTGCTATATATTTTTAGCTGTCCAATTAATTTCTTTCTATTTTCAGTAGAGATGGGGTCTCACTCTTGCTCAGGCTGGTCTGGAGCTCCTGACCTTGAGCGATCCTCCCGCCTTGGCCTCCCAGAGTGCTAGGGTTACAGACCAGAGAAGAGCTTTTAGACATATAAAAATCACCTGGAAACACAGCGCTTGTTTGTTGAGCATTCATGTCTATCAGGTGCTATCTTTAAGCCTCAAAGAGCTCTGAACGATGAGTTAGTTACTCCTTTTTTAGAGATGGGGAAATGACAGTGCAGGGGACAACTTGCCCAAAGCCACTCAGCCAGGGAGGGTCAGTGTTAAGACTTGAGCCCGCATCAGCCTCACAACCAGGCCATCACGAAGCCCTTTTCCTAGAGGTCTGTCACTACATTTAAAGAGTCTGCTAGTGGCCGGGGATAAGGGATTCTGAACAAATACTCTAATTTTTATGGATTTGCTATTTTAAAATGACATGGATGATTCACTTTCCAAAAATAAAATACGCTTACGGTTAAGATTATGCCAAACCATGTGTTATGTCTGATAATTCAGAAGGTATATCAGGACTTTTTCAGTGCCTAGAGAATATTAATTAGCAGTATAATGATGTAGATAGATATTCAGTCATTCTAGTCAAGAGATGGCCCAGATGTTAATTTTTATTTTTTTTTACTGTAGGAGCCCAATTTAATCTCTAGATTGTTTTGTGCTTTTAAACTTAAGCCAAACAGAATAACTGCCCAACAGTTTCAGTGTTGTCATTCCCAAGAATACATTCACTGAAATTGACACAGCATTATTTTAAGTTTTTTCCAAAGCATTTATTTTTGCACTCTTCTGTGTGTAAATATAATATTTGCAAAAGCAGCAGACATTTCACTGTCTATATTCAACAGAAAATTTGCTATTTATGTACATGGACATGGCATTGAACTTCAAGGATGGGACATAGAATACTATGGAATTTTGGCATTGGGTGGACCTCACAGATCTAGTTCCCTGTTTCTGGTTTGTGAATTCTCTTTACCTTTGCTTCAACAGCTCAGTGGAAGGTACTTTCTATTATCAGAGTAGACATGCTGACCCAGGAGTGCTCTAATTGCTAGAAAGTTTTTCCTTATACTGATTAAAATAAGCCCTGGAACCTACAACCTGGTGATCTTCACTCCTTTTGCAGAGTTGCAGAGAAAAAGACCTCTGGTGTTTGTTCTTTTGATTCTCAAAAGAAATTCTCAGAAGAATAAAAACACTCAGATGAAAAAAAAATGTTCATAAAGGAATGCCTGGACATTTTTGTTGACAACAAGAACAACAAAATTAAAGGAGGGAAAACATTAAAATGAAATTAAAAGGAAGGAAAGGGAAAATTAAAAAAAAAAAACCTGCAACTTGCCCAGTGCACAGTGGGTCGCATTCTTTAACTGACTTAATTTTATTAGCTACTGTCCACCTATCTGAGAAGTTGAGCAGAACAGTGATTGAACTGGATCTGGACAGAGACAGCAGGTTATCAGAAAGGCACAAAGACATATCATTCCTTTCCTGGAAACATCTAAGGGTTTAGCATCCTTTTATTAAATAAGATGTAGGACAACAATTATAAACGGCAGTTCCTCGACAATCACGTTCCCAAACAGAACAATAATACACACATCAGTCATGCTAACAGAAGCAAAAGAGATCACCAACCAGTGTATCTTTCATGGTCTCCCACAGGAAAAACAAATTCTGAGCTCCTGCCTGCAAAAGCTGTTTTGAGACATTACTTGGTGGCTTCGCAGTGCTATGGAACTATACATCTTATGAAATCAGAATCAGAAATTAGTGGCACGAACTTTGGAGCAGGGATACTGGATAAACTTTCCATTAAGAACTTTCTTATAAGAAAAAAAAAAACACCTAGTTTTTAGCCACTGTCAAAACAAGGGAAAAATGCCTAAAAATCTCTGGAGTACTTACTATATGCTGTGGCCCTGGAGGTTGATCTGGCTTAATGAAAAAAGAGCTTGGTATTTCTGCTTCACAGACATGCCCTGAAGTTCACTAGATCAAGCCACTGGTCAGGGTTGAAGAAAGAGAACTGATTGTTTATTGCTACAAATCATATGTTCCTGACTTCACTCCCCTTTCCTCCTCACCACTGGGAAAATCATAACAATAATCAAAGCAGGCCAGAGCAGTGGCTCACACCTGTAATCTTAGTACCCTAGGAGGCCGAGGTGGGAGGATCACTTGAGGTCAGAAGACCAGCCTGAGCAAGAGCAAGACTCTGTCTCTATTAAAAAAAAAAATACAAAAATTAGCCGGGCATGGTGGCTCACACCTGTAATCCCAGCTACCTGGGAGGCTGAGGCAGGAGGGTCCCTTGAGCCCAGGAGTTTGAGGTTGCAGTGAGCTATAATGACACCACTGCACTCTAGCCCAGGCGACAGAACAAGACCATGCCTCAAAAAATAAAAAAATTTTTAAAAAATCCTCTCCTTACCCCAAAGCAAATGATAAAGTGTAATAAAGCTATGGAGACAGATACACGTCACATTCTTTTATTTAAAAAAAGAAAAAAGAGTATGGGCTACCTTTAGCTCAGTACAGATATCACCTAGTTCAGGTGCCTCAACTTGCTGGGCCATAGACTCACCTAAGGCACTTGTTAAGGATTCCTAAACTCTTGCCTTTCATAGTTCTGTCGGCCCACGTGTCTTTCAATTGAGACATACCACACATTTATAAAAGGGAAATATATATTAATTTAATAAAAGGATTTAAGTTCCCTGGATTTTCTGAATAACTCTAGCAGGTGTTTGAGTGGCAATATTTACACCAACCAATCCTGAAGCAGTGAACTCAAAATCTCAATTCTTTACTAAAATCATCTCCCAGAACATATCTCTCCCTCCCACACCTTTCGTCTTTTAATCTAAGACCCTTGCTTTTCTTTGCTGTAGATAGCGCCTGAGTCCACAGAACGCACAGACTGGATGCCCTTTATTTAAAAAGCTTTACTGAATCCATCAGCTTCCAAAAGAGAGAACTTTTCCCCCAACCGCTCTAAAGATATAACATTATGTCTTAATACAAAGGACTGTTTCCTCAAAAGGAAGTGATCAAGTCACTCGCGTTTATTTACAACTCCAATGAGGATTAACAGAAATAAACCCAAATGCTTTGAAAGCTCACAACCTCTCTGGTGAATTAATGATAGGTTATTCGGGGACATTCAAAGCAACATAAACTATGTAAACCACTTATAAAACCAGTCAAACAAACAACTGGGAAATATATGCAGGTCGGAGGGAGATTTTTGAAAACTGAGCAAGCTTCACGACCATCACCCTCACTAACATCTGTAAACCGCATGTTTTTGTCCCACCCCTAGAGCACGCGAGCTGATCTATTTACTGCCTGCAGAGAGGACAGGAGGCAGGGCGCCCAGGTGCTACAAGAAAGCCATTCGCGAGGAGGACGTGGACCCGCGCCAGGCCACAGCCCACCTGATGGAAAACTGAAATCCAGGAAGACCCAGCCCAGGGAGCCCCGGTTCCTCCTGGACTCAAGCAGCGGGGGTGGGGGGTGGCGTGGGGGAGGCTTCCCAGGGACAGGTGCGGGGACACGGCTCCCCTGCCCGCAGCCGGGCAGATGACGCGAGGACAGCCCCCCAAAACCCGGGCGGGACGGGCTAGAGGGGGTGGCGCGTCGCCGTGCGCCCTCGGCCCAGCCACGGCCACCGGGAGCCTCGGGTCCCCAGATGCACAAAGGGGGCCCCCCAGCTCCTACGCGGCTGGCGCGGAGAAGGGACGGGGAGGCGGCGTCAATCAATAAGTAAACACAAGGTGGGGGTGGCAGCGCCGAGGACTGCGGCTGCCGCGACAGATTACCCCAACGGGGTGCAAGAGTTGGGGCGCGGGAAATGCAAACTTGCTCAGGTCACCAAACTAGCTCGAGCCCCTAAGGGGCCGGGGAGACCTTTGTCCGCGCTCGGCCCCGCCCGCCGCCGCCCGCGGTCCGCGGTCCGCGCCACCTTTCCCGCGGCGGGGCGGGGCGGGGCGGCGCGGGCGGCCGCGGGGAAGGCGGGAGCGCGGGCGCACCGGCGGGCCGCAGGCCCCAACGGCTCTGCCCGCCGCGCCGGACCCCGAGCGCCGCAGCCTCCCCCGCCGCTGTCGTCGTCGCGGTCGTCGCGGCGGCCCCGGCGCGCTGGCCCCGGGCGGGCTCACCCTCCGCGCCGGGCAGGGGCGCGGCGCGCAGACCCAGCCCCGCAGCGGCGCGCGCCGGCACCCCTTCGCGGCCCCGGCAGGTGGAGGCGCCCGGCGACAGGGCTCCCCGCTCCGCAGTCCCCTCCCGCCGCGCGCCGCGCGCCAGCCCGCGCGGGCGCAACTTTCTTAAAGGGACAGGTGGCCCCGATCCATGTCCACCTGGGACCTGGTCTCTGCCTCCTGGCCCGTCCCCACTTTGGGGAAGAGCTGAGGTTGCGACAGATCTCTCCGCCCGCCCGCCCGCCCACCTCCTTTGCCCCCGGGCCGGTGACGGACCGCACGTTTTAATGCACCCAGCATCCTTTTGCAACTTAATTCTTTTGGCCTAAATTCGTCCTCCCACTGCTCCTCAACGCTTGCTCGCGGGCATGCAGTCGCCGCCACTGTTGGCAAAGTTGGAAGAGGGGTGTCCCTACCCCTGTGCCCCCCGCACCTCCCCCTACACAACCCCCGCTCCCCATCCCCGGGCCGTGCAAGGCTCGCTGCTGCTGGGATACGCCCGCTGCAATCCCCTTGACCCTGCCCTGTAACTGACCCTTGGGGAAAAGCCCCCCGCACGGCTACTGCGCATGCTCTGAGCTGGACAGCTCCAGAGAGGGAAATTTAAAAACGATTCGAGCTGCGACGGCGGCCAAATTGCTGAAGGCGAGGGGCGAGCGCGAGGGAGCCCCCCTCCGGAACCCCCGCCGCCCCAGGAGCGCCGGCAGCGGCGGCCCCGCGAGGATCGGCTCCAGGTACCGCCTTGCAGTGTGGGCTTCGCTCCCTCCTCCCGGGCGGCGCCCTGCGTTGCTCTTCCAGGGTGCAGACCCGGGCGCAGGAGCTGCCGGGGCACCTCCCTCTGCTCCCCCTTTCCCCTTCCCGGGGATGCCTCAGTGACTTTGGGGACGGAACTGAGAGTCTTTGATGGGTTTCTGTGTTAGTTTCAGTTTGAAAAACTTAGGGAACACAAAGTGATTTTTGTTTTTGGTTTTTTAAGGCTGTGTTTGTGTGTGGCAGGGGCTGGGGCGAGGGGTGCCCTGGTTTCCCAGCACGGGCTTCTAGCATTTCCGAAGGCATTTCCAGGGCGGGAGGCTTTTGGGGGTGATTATTCCCTTTGCAAGTGGGAACTTGTTTCCCCCTAAGAAACATACACGACACATCAGCTGCCCTTTTTGGTTTGCATTTTGCTTTCAAAGTGGTCATGACTGAACTGAGATTGAAAATATAAGGCTTGGACGGGAATACGGTTTCTCTGATTCCTATTGTGTGAATCCACATTTTCCAAGGCTTGACACTTGGATTCTAGAGCCTTCTTTCTGCCCTTCCCCCATTCATTTGAAAGAATCTGGAATTTCATTCCATTCTCTTCATTTGCCTCTAAAAACCCTGTAGTATTGCCCTGGGAAAGTGACCTAAGATGTCCAGGAATCCTCTAGTACTTTTTTTTTCTTTAAAGAAAAAAGTATTCTGTTAGTTGTTTGAGCTCCAACCTTCTGAATTGTGGGAAAACTGTGGGTCTCTGCCCTGTCCACCTCATCGCTGATGGGAGCTTTGTTTTCTGCCTGTCTTTTCCCCAAGGAGATGATAGAAAGTGACATCTCATCCATGATGTCAGGAATTATTCGAAACTCGGGGCAGAATCACCACCCCTCTCCCCAGGAATACAGGTGAGGGCTTCAACAATCACAAACTGAATTTTTTGGGGGTTGCTCAAAGTGTTTACGTGCTGTCGTTGGAAATGAAACTGTCCAAGAACTATTGTTACGTTCAATTCTGTGATTTTGCAGGAAAGCAAGCATGTCTTGATTTCAAAGTTGGTCTCTCTAAGAGTGTCTGGGCTTGTGGCTTAGCCCAGTGGGACCACTTAAATGCCTGGAGGGGACCAATCCCCTCCTGGGTTGGCTACTACTTGAGAATCCTGGTGAATGTTAAGGTGACAACAGCAGCTATTGCTTCCTCTCCAGTGGCCTTAATGGGGTCTCTAGGAAATGCAACTCCCCCGCCCCCCAAAGCTTTCTGGGAGAAACTGGATCCCATCCTCCGTGCTGGGATGTTGGGAAAGTTGTGGCTCAGAACTCCTGGGTTCTTCACCCGGCTGTGTGACTTTCAGCAAGTCCTTTGCCCTCTCTGAGCCTCATTTTCTCATCATTTAAATGATGCTGTTGAATCTGATGGTCTCAAGGTCTCTTCTAGGTTCTCATGTGTTTGAAGAGCAAATTAGATGGAAACTGAAGTCCAAAATACACTATTTCTTGAAAGAGGACGAAACTAGGTACAAGTGAGTCCTCAGAGCACTTCCCTCTTTTGTCTTCAAACCTCACAGCTGCAAAGACCCTTAGGGGGTCAACCAATCCAGCTCTTTCTTTTTCACAGGTGGGGAAACTGGGGCCAAAATAGGAGGAGGGGCTTATTCAAGGTCACACAATAATGGGGAGGGAAGAGGAGGAAAAGGAAGGATCTGGAATCCTCTCCCAGCCTCTCCCCCTTGAGGCCAGGGAGGCCTGACCTGGTTTCTATGGCCCCACCCCCTAAAGCAAGCACCGTGTCTGTGGGTTGAAGGGACACAGTCCAGATTACGGAATGGGGACAGGACCAGGGTGGCCTGGGAAGAGCAGGCTGTCACCTCCGATCAGCCCTGTTTACCCAGGGGTTGTCTGCCCCCCCCCCCCCCCCCCCCCCCCCCCCCCCGGGGTCACTGCAACTCACCAGCAGTGCCTGCTGGGACAGACCACAGCCCCCAATTAGAGAGAGGCTGCCTTCTGAGTTCCAAATGAGGCGACAGATTCAAACAGATACTTGCAGAGAGAGCCTGCTGGGCGCAGAGCTGGGGCCAGGTGCACAGCAGTTTGGGGGCACCTACTGTGCGCCAGGCCCCTGCCACTCACCTCAGTTCAGGAAGCTGCTCTGATCATCCCTGTTGTCCAGTGAGGAAACTGAGGCTCAGAGCAATGAAACGGCTTTTCCCAAGATCACTCAGCCAAGGATCTCTGGGCTTCCTTCCGGCACTAACAGGTTTAAATAATGACAAGTAGGTCGGGGGCAGTAGGAGTTAGCCTTAGGCTCTGGAGTCCATCATCATCCCAGCTTTTCTGGCTATGGGGAGCTCTCCGGGCCTCAGTTTCCTCATCTGTAAAATGGGGATGGAAATAGTACCCACTGCATGGAATTGTGACAGTTAAATAACCATTTCTGGTTCTGTCACTCACCAATTTCCTTTAATTTCACCTCTGAACTTCCACTGGTTTGTACCATGGGGATAATAAAAGCTACCTCTGGAGGGCTGAATGAGATATTTATTATCTGTGGAAGTACCTGTCGCCCAGCAGGCACTGCCTGTGTCTGGGGTGAATCTCCCTCTGCCCTCCTAGCTGGGGATCCTACTCCCATCCCGCGGTCAAGAGCTCAAAGTCATGGATGCTCATTGTTGCCTAAAAGCACCAGACTCAGACAACGTGTGGGTTCAAAGTCCAGCTCTGGGCAGGGCCCATGACTCGCTTCGGTTTCCTCATCTTTACAATGGGCATGATGAGGGCTTGTCCCTGTGCGATTGCTGGGAGGATTAAATAAATAACAACTTGCAGTGCAGGAGACACATAATGAATAGTTGCTTTTGCTGTTAGCACTTCGTTACATGAAAGAGTTTGGCTTTCTGCAAGAGATGCATCTAGGGAGGGGAGTGTGGAGGAACTGAGGCTGGGGGTGGGGTGGGAGGGGGGAGTGGAATCCTTTAATCCAGATGCCCAGCTGCTACCCAACGGGGGCCCCCACCAGGCTGGGGTCTCGGCCCCATGTGTCTGGGCCAGCCCGGCTCACAAACTGTCTGGGGTACTGAGCAGTTGCCTCTCTCCAAAAACAGGGCAGGGCAGCAGAGAGCTTCCTTGGGGATCAGCAGTGCCTACCCTGTTCACCGGCCAGCTGGCGGGAAGTAGCCGGGGGAAATGTGGGGGGTGGGGAGGAGAAGCAGGCTTGTCCCCATCAGCACTGGATGCACACGTGCCCAGTGCCTGGCCTGGCACAGCAAGGTACAACCTTTCTTTCCTATTCACATGGATTCAGGGCTGTTATCTTGTATCGAACAGCCAAGGTATCCATGTAGACGCCAAAATAACATCAAAATCATGACAATAATAATGGCAACTGGTGGTTTCTTAACCCTTCACTACCTGTTTCCCCTGTGCGAGGCTCTCCATATAAATCCCCACCCAATCCCCCAAAACCACCCCGTGTGGGTGGCACTCTTGTACCCATTCGGCAGATGAGGCAACCGAGGCTCCGGCAGTTTAAATGGCTTAACAAGATGGCACAGCTAGTGATGGGTCAAGCGGAGACTCGAGACACTGAAGCCGTTGCGCCCTGAGAACATTGTGACCACCAGCCCCATGTCCCACTGGCCAAGAGCACGGGGGGCTGGGACAGAATAAGCTGCTCCATCACCTCGCAGCTGTGTGACCCTAGACGAGCCGCTGCCTCTCTCTGAGCCTCAGTTTCTTCATCAGCGAGATGGAGCCATCCGAGAACCCAATTTGCACGTTCGTTGGGAGGATTCTCGGCACCTCCAAGGCCACAAGGAGTTGAGCCAGGTCTGGGACAGAGTGAGCATGGGGACACAGAGAGGGGGTGTTCGTGATTATGCAGAGACTCCTCACTTCTAGCCACTCCCATAGTTCTCCCTGAAGAATAGCCCAGGGGAAGTTTATGGGCTTCTCATTTGCCCTCCCACGCCTCCCTTGGAGCACTTCGGCTGCTGCCCCAGCCCCCGTGCAGCCCCCTAAACAGCCGCCTGGTCCCCTGTCCCCCGGGGCTGTTTTGGCCGTTACTTTTCAATGGCTGTGTGCAGGAGGGCGGGGGCAGCAGCTGGAGGTGGCCGCCTTGTCCCCGGGGAGCTGTCAGGAGCCAGTGGCGGGGCCCAGGCAGCAAACTGGCAGCAGCAGCCCCGCCTGCTGCTGGCGCTGGGACAGGGGCCCCGGGGCTGGGGGCGGTCCTGACCCCACCCTGGGCAATGGCAGGCAGGGCTCACGCTTAACATGGGTTAATCGGGTTTCTCCTTAGCTCAGAGGATGGGAGGGAAGTCCACCCTTACATGTACTAAAACATAGAGTTATTAAGCACCTACTGTGTGCCAGGCACCTGCTAAGCTTCTTAGCAAGTGCACCATCCCATTTCATCTCTATAGGAACCATGCGACAGGTGCTGATATCAGATTTGTAACCACCTGCCCCGATTTTTGGAACTCATTCCTGAAGTCAGGTCCAACAAGCTCCTTTTACAGATTGGGAAACTCAGGCCCAGAGAGATGAGAGAAGGCAGGCTTCTGGCTCTTTGGACCCTGACCTTTCTCCCAGGGCCATGAGGCTCAGTGGCTCTCCTTCCAGATCTTTGTGCCAGATGTTCACGTCCCCAAAGCTCAGTCCCTGCTCTAAGAAATGAGGTGGCCTTGGGAAAAACCCCTCCCCCTCTCTGGACCATGGTTCTTATCTGTGGACTGCACTGCTGGGCACGCAGTAGATACTTCATAAATATTTATTGGATAGAAAGACGAAGGACAAATACTGCATGAGAGACAACACATCCATGGACACGCAGGAAGCTCCATGTTCAAGAAACTCATGCGCACGTGCACGCGCACACCCCAGGTTGCAAACCAGCTATTGTTCTAGAGAGGAAAGATGCCTTTTCCAAACTCCCGATCAAGTCATTTCACATTACACTCACTCTCGGACCAGTTGGGAACGCTTGCTAAATTGCCCTTGATTTTCTTTTTCCTGTAAACGGTTACAAAAGATATTACAAAAGCTGTTAGCTAAATAAACACCTCCATGAAATTCTTAACCCTTTTCTGTGTCTTGGCTGGCTGCCAACAAAACAAAACTGTGGAGACGTGACGGTTTCCTGCCCACCACGTCTTAGGAAGGCAGGCGAAGCCTCCGTGGTGTGGTTGGGGTGGCGGTGCTGTCCCGGGTGGGGCTGGACGTGCTCCAGAACTGCTAGGGTGGTGACGTAGCCCCTCAGAGACAATGTGTGCTAAGTCCTCCTAGTGACAGTGAAAGGCAAGAGGAGAGAACACAGGGGGAAGGAAGGAAGAGACATGGTTACGTGGTTAAAGCACCTACTGTGTGTTGGGCCCTGTCTTATATGCTGTCTGATCTTATCCTCGCATCTGCCCCCGTGGTGGGGATTACTATGATTTCATTTTACATATGGGGAAACTGAGGCACAGAGAGGTGAAGTGACTTGCCCCAAATCACACAGTTACGAAGGGGTTGAGATGGGATTTGAACTAAAAAATAGATGTTCCTTCCACCATACAATTACTGTACCAACCTAGGGAGCCCCAAGATAAGGAAATAAACCATAAATGTAGGCTCCAGGCTTCAGCTACGTAGGCAAAGATCCCCAAAGAAACTCTAATCCATCCATACATATGCGTGGCCCTGTGCAGCCACCTGCCAAGTTCACCAGTTCATTTGACAATGTCAGGGCAATGGCTATAAGAGTCCAGTTCACCTTGAGTCAAACAAGTCACCTTGTCAAGCAAGACAAGGAAAGGTCAAGCAGGTGGCTCTGGGTCTTGTAACGAGGTGTAAGACACATTCACCCTGGTCCTCCAGGCATTTGGTGTCTAAGAAGAACAGGTGCCTGAACAAAATTCATAGGTGACCTCGGGCAGTCCATGCTATGTGTAGACGCTAATGGTGCTAACCGTTTCAGGGGAGGGGGAGTCGGGGAGATGCCGGAGTGGTCTGGGAGGGTTTCCTGGGGGAGGTGGTGTTTAAGCTGGGCAGGAAATGGATGGAGATTGAAGAATGCAAGATATGTTGGGGCTGGCTGGGCTGCACTGGGCTGGGGGATTCATCCTCTCTTTCCCACTCTAGTGAGTCTGTCATAAACGCCCACAGGGCACTGGGACCTATGCAGGGTGCTGAACAAAGTAGAGGATATCCCAGTCCTTGCCCTCCTAGAGCGGAAAGGCTGGAAACATGTATAAATACTTCATTGCAAAATAATAGGTCTTGTATGGACACAAACAGGAAGGGGCAGGATGGACTGGGAGGACTCTCAGAGGAGGAAACATTTAGGCTGAGAAAGAGCCTCATGAATGAGTGCGTGGAACGGCATTCTAGGCAGAGGGAACAGCATGTGCAAAGGCCTTGAGATGGGTGAGAACTTCGAATATCTGAGGAACTGAAAGATGGACAGGGATGGTAGAGCAGAGAGAAGAGGGCCAAGGGTGGGGAGGGGAAGGAGATGGCCGAGGGCTGGATCATGGCAACGAGCTTGGCTCTTACTCACTGGGTGGGTTTTAAGGACAGTGACAGGTTCTTGATGTCCCCTTGGAAAGGTCACTCTGGCTGCTGGGGGTTAAATCCACCCATTGCACAAACGGTTCTCCAGTGCCCACGCTGAGCCAAACGCCGTGCCCTGCCCTCCCTGGGGGTTGCCTGCCCCAGTCCAAGAGGCAGCCCTGTTCCCACCTCTCCTGGGCGCGTGCGGACGCCGAGGTTCAAGGCTTTGGGTTACCCGCCCGAGGTCCCCCACTGGGCGTGGAGCCAGGCGGAACGCAGGTCACCCCAGGCTCTGCCCCGTCACTTCCCATCCCTCCTGCAACACGACTGATTCATTCCGGATGCTGGCCATCAAAGCGGGTCGGGCTGGTCACCTAGTCAGCATAGGGTGGCAGCCATGAACTCCCATGGTGTCTCGCCTTACCCAGAGCCACCACAGGGTCCCCTGTGGCTATGTCACCAGTGGCTACATCACCATCAGGACACCTGGTAGCCCGATTCTTTAAAAAATGGTATGATGGTGGTTTGCCCTTCCTGCGTTTCAGCCAAATTGGCACAATGGCTGAGGGAAGAGGCTCCAGGGGCGTCCCTGGTTCAAACCCCAGGTGCTTTGCCGACATGCCTGGTGGCTGACGCACGTTGCCTCGCCTCTCTGAGCCTCAGCCACCCCATCTGTGAAATGGGGACAGTAGGCAGCCACCCCACGGGCTGTCGGGAGACTAGGGTGGAACCACAGGGCTGGCAGGGGGTGGCGCGCGTGGGGCAAGGCTTCCCTCCTGTGCGTGCCGAGCCCAATCGGAATGTCGTCTCCTTGGACGCAGGGAGTCGTGTCTGCCAGCCGGAGCCGGCCCGGCAAGTGGCAGTTCAGGAAACGTTGTGCAATGAAGCAGAGTGTCAGACACCCTGCCAGTGGCCTTCCCACTCCATGCTGAATCTACACTCTTCAGAGGGTGTCTACAATAATGCGAACCACCACTGTTGCACTCCCATTTTACAGATGAGCAAACTGAGGCTCAGAGAGACAGACAACTGCAGACGAGTCTCACAGCAACTGAGTGGCTGGATGGCACCCAGGCCTGGCTGCCCTCGAAGCCCGCCCTAGTAACCACCACACTGCAGTGCCACAGAGAGAGCAAAGGGGGGACGTGTGGCGAGAGTCCCCAGATGGAACAGGCTTAGAATGTGGCATCGCGAAGGGCCGGGGCCTCCCGCTGAGCTCAGAGGCTTCTGAGCAAAACTGAGAAGGGCACACGGGGCCGGGCGCGGTGGCTCACGCCTGTCATCCCAGCACTCTGGGAGGCCGAGGCGGGAGGATCGCTTGACGTTGGGGGTTCCAGACCAGCCTGAGCAACATCGCAAGACCTCGTCTAAGTAGAAAAATCAGCCAGGCGTGGCAGTGGCACCTTAGTCCCGGCTACTCAGGAGGCTGAGGCAGGAGGATCGCTTGAGCCCAGGAGTTGGAGGTTGTAGTGAGCTATGATGACGGTACTGCCCTCATATTTAGGCAACAAAGCAAGACCCTGTCTCAAAAAAGAAAAAAAAAAAAAGAGCACATAGCTAGGTAGCACATGTGGAGTGATAAGCACATAGTAGGTGCTCAGAAAATGGATCACACTCAAGATGGAGCATTATTCTGACATTGAGTTTCTCAGGGTGCCCCTCGATCCTAACCAGGGTCTCTCTGTGACCTTGGACACTCCACGCTCTGACCCCTCTGAAGGGGTCCCTGCCGAAGGCGGGCAGGGGGGTGGCTGCCCACCTCCACAGTCCCCCACCCAGGTGGCCCCGCAGGCTGGGTGTCTCAGTGGCAGCCACACAGAGGTGGAAGAGGCCCAACCCCCTTGCAGCATTCGAGATGGGGAAACTGAGGCCCAGGCAGGGTCAGGTGGGAGGTGCTGGCGAAGCTACTTGGGGCCGCTGCCAGGAGGCTGCTGAGGCTTTGGGATCTGGCAGGGTCACCTGGCTCACCTTTCCTAGCCGTGAAAGGGGGTGATAATGTCCCTCGGGGGGTGTGTGTGTGTTTAATGAGAGAAAACAAGCACCGGGCAGGGCTCTCAGGGCCAGAGGTGGCCCCGGGGTCGGGGCAGCTGCTGGTAAACTACTGAGCTCACAGGGGACCCTGCAGTGCCAGACAGGCCTTCTTATTTTCTTTTTGCCCCCAAAGCTCTCTGCTCTCTAATGAGGACTCCCCATTGGTGACAAATCCCCAATATGGCTTGTGAAAGACACATTGTCGGGACTCACCCTGGGGGACCCCTAAACTCATAGCTTAGCCCATTTTCTTAGCAGAGCAGGTGCTCATCTGAGCTGCTGCCTGCGGGGACTGTCACCATATTCTCAGTAGCTGCCTCAGGGCCGGTGCCGGGATTATGCCCATTGCACACACGGTGAAATTGAGGCCCAGGCCAGGTAAGTCACCTGCCCCGGGTCACACGGCCGGGAAGAGCTCGCACCTGCCCATCACCGCCGCACTGCCCTGCCTCCCTCTAGCCTGAGCGTCCTCTGCTGGGCTGCTACTGTTTTCTAGGTGGGGAAACTGAGGTCCAGCGAGGGAAAGAGGCTTGCCCAAGATGGCAGAACTTTGGAAATCCCACCAGGGGGGGTTTACCTGCAGGCGGCTCCCACAAACCACAGGGTCTTTGCGGCAAAGGGGACCTTGGAGGTGGCCTGGGCTCGTCTTGCATCCAACAGGTGCCTGAGAGCTCATCCCCTGATAGCTACTGCTTGAATGCTTCCGGGATGGGCAGCTCGCGACTTCGCGAGTCGCCCTAGTTTATAGAGCTCCCATTTCCACAGAGCCCTGCCCTCTAACTCCCTTGCCGGTCGTGGTGGGAGGTACGGCTGGTGGATGGGGAAATCCTATCTAACCAGATATACTAAAAGTCACACTTCCATGAAATCAGCTCCTTCAATTTTCAAACCTAAATCAAATCTCCAATTGTTTTAGGGCAATGTCAAACCTCCGCCACAGATTTTTTTTTTTCCCATCAAGATTGGAAAGAATGTTCCAGACACTGTCACCTGGAACTTTCTGCAGTGATGGAAATGTCCCATATCCGTGCTGGCCACATGTGGTCATCGAGCACCTGAAACGTGGCTGGTGGACAAAGGCCCTGAATCTGTCCATTTTATTACATCTTAATGAATCTGAATTTAAGTAGCTGCACAGGGCTGGTGGCTGCCCATTGGAGAGCACAGCGCCGGAACTTTCTAGATTTCACAGAGCACATTTCTTCAACCAGGGAGAAGGAGCCCCAGCTCCCGGCGTTACAGCCGACCCGGTCTCTGGAAGCGAAGTTCTGGTTTCCTCTGCTCCCCAGCTGGGTGACCCCAGACAGGCCTGTCCCTCCCTCCCTTCTGTGTCCTCATCTGGGGATAGGGAATGACAACAGCCCCCACATGATCAGGGTGACAGGAGGTCTGGCACGGAAGCAGCTTCAGCTCAGGGCTGGGCACACACCTGGGGCTCACCTGCCGCACACCACGTCCACAGGGGCAGCTGGGCCTTTTGCCCCCGCCCGACCCCGGGCAGTCGAGGGGGACGTCTGGAAAGCTGGGTCTGTTGGCTCATCTGCTCCATGCACGAGTTCTCCCTGCACAGCCTCCGTGTGCCCCTGTCCTGCCTCCTCCGCACAGACCCTTGGGGTCCCCTGACACGGGGGTGGACAGCCCCTGGCCTCCCTGGGGACACCCGCTTGTGGCCAGCTAGAGTCCTTGCTGGGGCTCAGAGAGGGGGCTGGCAGGGAAGTGGGGGAAGGAGCGGAGAAAGGCGACATCGAGGCGTGTTGGCGGAGGTGATGACGCGTGGCCTCACTCAAGGCCTCTAGGGCACCTGCAGCCCATCACACGCCGCCCCCGGGTCAGACTGCAGGGTCACCTGAGCCAGCTGGAGGGCAGGGGACGTGCTCATTGCGAGGCCCCAGGCCTTGTCCCCGGGCGGCAGGCACACGGTGGCTGTGCATGGGGACTGTGGGTGTGTGGGGTGGGGACAGGCCTGCGGGAAACCGGGGGACCCGGGCGCCGTGTCAGAGGAGGGCGAGGAGAGGATGGGTGCGTGCTAGGAGCTCTTGCCTCCATGTTGTCCCCCCATTCTGCAGATGAGGAAACTGAGGCTCGAGGAGGTTCGGAAGGACATCTGATGTGACCAAAGTGGGCCAGGACTTCCAGGGTCACAGGGAGAGCCGGAGAGCAGGGGAGGGGGCAGGCGGAAGGAGTTGGGTCTTTTTGGAGCTTGAGTCTTCCCATGGCCCCCTCCAGAGGTGGCCCCAGGCAGACAGGCACCAGCGACACGGGTGACCAAGGTTAGGAGGGCCGGGTTCCCCCTCGCCCAGAAATTGAAGACGCAGACCCAGAGAGAGAGAGAGAGCAGCAGGGGCCTCGGGCGAGCCCAGGGCAGCGGGGCTGGGTTTGCCTTTGTCTTTGAATTGAAAATGTCCCTTCACTTTCCAGCAGAGGAGAAACCCACTCAGGAGACTGATGTAGGGTCTCGGCCTCTGTCTCTCACCCCCCCCCAGGGGATATCCCCAAACCCTCCAAGATGGCAGGTGGGTCACGAAGCCACGCCACCTCCACACCACAAGGTATTGTGGTTATAATTATCACTTGTGCCCATTTTGCAGGTGGGAAAACTGAGGCTGGAGGTTAAGTGCCCTGCTGAGAGCCTATGGGTGGGAAGCCATCTTGGTTCCTGAACCTAAGGGTCTCTCCTATGTCATAGCTGCCGTGACCCCGTAGGTTACTCCGTCTCGAATGTGGCGCCGGGAGACAGCAAGGCTGGGCATGTGGGGTGTCTTTAATGAGGCCCCAGGCAGCCCTGCTGGACTCCTGTGGTGGATGTGGGTGCCAGGGAGCACTGTCGTGGGAGTCTGCTGGCTCCTAGGGTCTCCCTGGCATTCAGGCACATCCTAGCTGCACACCACAGGGACTGGGGTGATGTGCCAGGGCCTCGTCCCACCGCCCACTGCGAGCCTTTGATGATCCCTGTCCCCTGCCGAGAAGCCATCAGCATGCCCCCAACCCCCCCACTTCTCCCTCGCCCAGGTCTGCTGGGAAGAGGCCAGAACACAGGCTTTGGTGCGAGTCCGGGGACGGCGCGGTTTGGCTGGGGGAGGGAGGAAAGCAAAGGGACATTCCTGGCACAGGGAAAGGCTCGTGCAAAGGCGTGGGTGCCGGGGACACGGCGGCGGACACCACGTGGCTACAGTAGGTGGCCGTTGCCCGCGTGGAGGAGGAGAGGGACGGAAGGGGCAGGGAGCCAGACGGGTGCACGAATAGCAAGGAAAACAAAAATGAGGACAGCACCAGCGACTCGCCCCTGTGAGATGCTGACCCCTTTCTGTACATCACCCCCCGTGAGCCTCACTCTATGGGGAAACTGGTTCAGAGTGATCCAGTGACTGTTCGGGGTCTCAGTTTCTTCATCTGTCAAATGGGTCTGGCACACAGGAAGCGCTCAATAAATGGAAGCGGTCAGTGGTTGCAGCGGCAGGGACAGGGGTCCGTGTGACCCCCTAGCCCGAAGCATCAGTGTACATCCAGCCCCCCGGGGAGCTGGCTATTAATATGGGTATTAATATTAATAGCAGTTAAATACTCGCATATTACATTTACCATGAGCCAGACGCTGTTGTAAGTGCTTCCCATGCACTAACACGTTTAGTTCTCACAGCGCCCTATGAGATCAGAATGAAAGTGATCCCCATTTGACAGATGAAAAGCTGAGGCTCAGAGAGGTTAAGCCAGTGGCCCAGGGCACACAGGTAAGTAGAAATCAGGATTAGAATCCAGAGCCCAAGCTCTTAACCACCACGGGTACAGCTCATCTAGTTCACCAGCCACAGTGGCGCCCGGGAACTTGGTTTGTTTCTAAGCCCCAATCCCCCACTACCCAGGAAGATTTGAGGGGCCCCCATCTTGCGAATCTCACCAGCAGGGGCTCACCTCCACTTCACCCTGCCGCCCCAGCGCCAAGCAGAGCGGGAGGGCGATGGGGAGCTACAGCAGGTTACTGAGCAGGGGAGTGGCAGGTGCCGGGAGGTCGGCTGGCCATGGGGGGCGGAGGGGAGGGTGGGAGCCGACCGGCACCCCCAACAGCGGCTGGAGCACCAGGCCCTGCACTTCCGCCTCGCTCCACGGTCTCTGAGGGCCTGAGGGGACAGATGGCATCGCCCAGGCCCGGGCCGTGGCTGTCACTTGGCCAGATGAGTTACGAGCGGGCTGGAGGGGCGGCAGCCAGGGGGCCGCAGAAACAATGGCATCGGGACCCCGGGACAATGGGTCCACGTGCCACGGGGGCAACAGGCGTTTGTCACACAATGGGCTGCAGGGGGACAGCAGCCGGGCCAACTGCTGCCACCAACACGGGCCAGCTGAGTTTTCAAATCCTTTCCAGGCCCTGTTTTCCTACGAGGCAGCCAATCCCGGGGGCAGCCGGGCGTCACCTGATGCCAGCTCCATGGGCTGAGGGCCCAGGCCCTGTGACAACTGAGCCGCGGTGGCCATAGCAACGCTAATTGTGGCCCTAAAACACAAGGACCAAGAGAGTGGGGAGGAAGGAGGAGGAGAGAGAAAGAGCGAGAATGCCAGCTCGAGCGTGGGCAGGTGGACAGGAGGGCAGGGCCCTGTGGCCCGCGCTGGGCCCTCTGGTGACAGTGGCGCACAGGGACGCCAGAGGCTGGACCGGGTGGCTTGCTCTTTCTCAGTCCCTTTCTCTGTAGGGCCCGGAAACACCTATTTTTACAACCTGGAGCTTAGAATCGAGACCGTGGGACTCTGGGCAACAAGGCAGAAAGCTGGGCCTGCAGGGGTGGCCGCTGGGGTGGGGACTGAACGGGCCCCAGGCCAGTCTGCGCCACCCGGCCCGCCTGGCATCTCGGGATCGCCTGGCAAACATGACTCCAGGAGCACCGGGAGCGCCGGTCACCCTGGTCAGGGCGCCTGTCTGGCACCCGCCACGCCACGGGCAGCCCTTTTCCTGCTGTGGAAAGCGACGCCTTTGCCCACGCATCTGTGGGGTGGCGGGCGTGGGCCCTGACCTGGACCTCGGGGGGCTATCGGGGTGGCGGGTCAAGAGCTAGGCTGCAGGCGACACCATCCGGGTACCAGCCCAACCACTTCCCGTGCCATGTGGCCTTGGGCAAGCGCCTCAGTGTCCCAAGCCTCAGTTTCCCCATCTGTACTGGGAGTGGGGGAGCATATCCCACATCTCCACCATCTCAGCACGTGGCCTGCCCCTCCACGGGGACTGTCCCCGAGCTCCGTGCCATCCACGTGGCTACTTTGGGAAACCACCCTGGACATGGAGTCACGCAGCCGATTCTGCCCCGGCAGGTGGGACTCTGACCACAGGCCCTGCCTGACTGCTCAGTGCTGTGGTGTCCCAGGTGAGCGCCTACCGTGCCTCAGTTTCCCCATCTGTGAAACAGGAATGATAATACCTGCCGCATAGGGTTACTGGGAGTGTTAAATGGCTTAATGCTTGTGAAGGACATGACCAGTGCCCGGCATGTAGTAAGTGCTCAGTAAACACGACTGTGTATCATTTTTGCAGTAGATGCTGGGTAAGACGTGTTTCGATGAGCACATGAATGACGTGAGCGTGTGCAATCTGGCTGCCAAAGGGGGCTGCTGGGACCAGGTTCCCGTGCCTGGTCCCAGGGACAGGCAGGTCAAAGGGCTGGGGATGGCCCGGGCAGATGAGGCATTAAAGGGGTGCCTCCAGAGGCCGGGAAGCTCCCCAAGAGCTGGCCTACGCTCCCCATCTGGCCCGAGCTCCCTGCTCCTCTCTGTAGGCTCCTAGCCACCGCCAGCAACGACGACCTCCCTGGGGACCTGCAGTCGCTGTCTTGGCTGACGGCCGTGGACGTGCCCCGGCTGCAGCAGATGGCAAGTGGCCGCGTGGACCTGGGCGGCCCCTGTGTGCCACATCCACACCCAGGTAGGCTCGGGGCAAGGGGTTGGGGGGAGCAGCAGACGGTGTGGGGGAGGGGCGACCCCAGCCCAGCCACCCACCCACCCGCTATGTGGCCGTGGCCAGGCCGCTCGATTTCACTGGGCCTCTATTTCTGCATCTGTAAAATGGGACACATTCCACCATCCTCAGAGGGCTGTGGTTCATCGTTCACTTAACACTGTCCCGGGCCCTGGGTGAGCTAAGGTTTCAAAGAAGAATAAAGACAGCCCTGCCACTACCGTGGTACATCTTCAACATCTAAGGCAGTCGGCAAACTACAGCCCATGGGCCAAACGCAGCCTGCTGCCCATTTTAAGACGGCCTTTGTGTTAGGAGTGGATTTGACATTTTCCAAGGGCTATACCAAAACAAACAAACAAACGACAACAAAAAGCAACCCCAAACCACCAAAGATGACAGATGACATCTGGCTGCCAAAGCCTGAGATATTTACTCTCTGGCCCTTGACAGAAGTTTGCAGCCCCCTGGTTTAGACGATTTCAAGAGGTAACATATGGAAAGTGCTGAGTGCAGGGTCTGGTACACAGTAGGTGCTCCATAAATGGCAGCTAGTTGCAATCAGAGCAGGTAGATTCAATGCTTCAAGACACAGGAAGTGTTGAAGAAAAAGCGAACAGCAACAATGATCACTGCCACACATTAAAAGTGCCAATCGTTGAAACATCAGTATCTGGGATTCTTTCTTTCATCGGGCAAATTGTCCTCAGGCTAACTATATATATAGCAGGAGGCAGCAAATTTGCTGTGTTTCCTTGTAGGCCAAATGACCTCTGTCAAAACGATCCAACTTTTCTATCCGAGCGCAAAACCGGCCACAGACAATATGGTTGTGCACGGGGTGATTCTGTGCCAATAAAACTTTATTTATAAAAACAGACTGTGGGTCAGATTAGGCCCACTGGTCAGTCTGCCGGCCCGTATCTAGAACCCCCAGGGGACAGCTGTGTGACCTTGGGCAAGCACTTTCCCCTCCCACCGGCTTCCTTATGAAAACTCTAGCAGAACCGCCCCCTTGGGGGACTGTGAGGGCTCAATGCAGAAAGGAACCTTGTGCACAATAGGTGTTTAATAAATGCTCAAATAACGAAGACTCTCCCCTCTCCTCTGTGTCTGCCGGGCATTTTCTATGTGCCTGTCACTGTGCCAGGCCTTTGGAGCAATGAGTTGTATGGAACCTGGTCCCAGTTCTCTGGGTGCTGGTGGCTGGCCAGAGACAGGAGGACAACAATGACAGACAGAGGCACAAAGAGTAAGCGCAGGTGGCCGCCAGGACTCAGAGGGGAGCCGAGGACCCAGAAGGCTTCCTAGAAGAGGTGGCCCTGGGACAGGGTCATCTTGCAGGTCACCTCCCCTTGATTGGAGGTGGCTGCCTACGATCTGGCTGGCATGGTCAGGATCTGTGATGCATCAGCAGTTTCTGTCCCAGGCCCA
Organism: Mirza zaza; assembly: GCA_008750895.1. Taxonomy (NCBI): domain Eukaryota; kingdom Metazoa; phylum Chordata; class Mammalia; order Primates; family Cheirogaleidae; genus Mirza; species Mirza zaza. Next base: position 50,382 of record VSMD01043913.1, read on the forward strand.
GAGCGGGATGGTGGGGACATACATCTGCGACTCCCAAGCTCATCATCAGCAGAGGAGCAGGGCTGGGCAAAGGGCAGAGGCGGCATCTGGGCCTACACCTAGAAGGCACTGGGGAGCCATGGCATGCTTTTGAGGAAAAGATGTGAACAATAAATTGGCTCTAGCTTCCTGAAGGACAGGAACCAAGCTATTCCAGCAGCAGCATCATTGCTATTTATTATTGACTCATATTTATTGAGATATTACATGCCCAGCAATGTCCCAAGCACTTGATAGACGTGATCTCATTTGACTTGCACGACAACTCTATAGGTAGGTAGTATCAGTAACCCAAGTACAAATGGGGAAACTGAGGCTGACCCAAGGTTACACGGCTGGTAGGAACCCCACTTTTCCCCTCGTGGTCTGAGGGTGGGGATGGCTGTGTTCTCTGGAGATGCCTAGGGATGGGCTGTCCCTGTCCCCTCCGGTCCAGCAGCATGTCTGTGCTTCCCTCCTGCAGGCGCCTTGGCTGGGGCGGCTGATCTGCACGCGGGAGCCTCCCCGGGCCCCCTTCTCCATGGCGTGGCTGGCATGGCCCCTCGGGGCATGGTGGGCCTGGGCCCCATAACCAACCACGGAGCCAGGGTAAGTGCCACCACGTGGGCTGGGGAGTGAGGGTGGTGCCCTCCAAGGCCGGGGTGCCCCATCCCCAGCCTGCCCCTCCGTCTCTTCCTCTCCTGGCCGCAGCAGATAAGCCAGTTCCCCATGGGGACCCACCCCCCGCCCGGCCTGCAGGACCCGCCACAGCTGTACCCACCTGCCGCCCAGCCACAGTTCCCGCTGCCCCTGGGCACCCAGCAGGTACCGGGGGCTCGGAGGAGCCTGACACCCTGCCTCTGGCTGGCCGGGTACCTCTCTGAGCCTCAGTTTACTCACCCATAACATGGGGGTAACGTTCCCCACCATGGCCATGTCATGGGGTCATTCAGTCCCCCCACCCCGTCTCCTGCCATGGGTGGGGACGAGTTTCCCCCACACTGGGGTGGGGGGAGGGGTGACAGGCTCTTTCTCACCTTCTCTCTCTGCCCCTCCCCCGCCCCTGCCCGCGGGAAGTGCCCCTCCGTGGGCCTCTACGGCTCCCCCTTTGGGGCGCGGCCCCCCTACCCACAGCCCCACGTGGCTGCCCACCCTTCGCAGGACCTGCACCCCAGACACTACCCCAAGCCCATCTACTCATACAGGTGAGGCCCGGGGGGCACCGGGTCAGGGCTGCGGGGGGCTCCGGGGGGGAGCGGGCGAGGCTGCCCCCAGTTCGGTGTGGCGGCCCAGACTTCCAACGGGGAGGGTTAGGGGAGTGGGGAACCCCCACGCAGCACTTGTTCTCAGGAAGGCTCATCCAGTGGTCGGTCGGCACCCCCAGGCTGAGAACCCACTTGCGACACCGAGCCCAGCACCCTGCTCCGTCACTCGCAAGCTGTGTGGCCTTGGGGAAGTGGCTTGGCCTCTCTGAGCCTCAGGTTCCTCAAATGTAAAACGTCATCCAAGTAACAGTAGTGTGCACCTCGCAGGAGTGTGGGGAGGGGAAGCAGCCCAGGTAGAGCCGAAAGGCCCATAGCCATTAATTATGGGGATGGGACAAAGGAGAGAAAAAGATAGGATTTATCAAATCTGGGCCAAGGAAAGGGCGGGGCCTGGAAAGACGCTGGGCTGTGAAAAGGTATCGAGGGCTCACACTGGGCTGGCACTGGTGGGGTGAAGCAGGGCAGGCTTCCTGGCAGAGGGGGCCTTGAGCTGTCGGCCCGAGACCCCCTCACTCCTGGTCTGCCCCACCTTCTGTCCCCAGCTGTCTGATCGCCATGGCCTTGAAGAACAGCAAGACGGGCAGCCTGCCCGTGAGTGAGATCTACAGCTTCATGAAGGAGCACTTCCCCTACTTCAAGGTGAGGGGTCCCAAGCCAGGATGGGGGTGCCGGAGCTGCCCCGGGCCTCTCCCCAGTGCTGCCACAATGCAGAGCCGGCCCCAAGCCACACCGGGCCTTCCTCTAAGGTCCCCAGTTATGTCTGCATATCTGGTAGTAAGGACACGTGCACGTACACTCCCATAGAAGAAATTCAGAAAGAGAAGGGGGCTTTTGCAACGGGCTCTGATGGATGCAGAGGAGTTCACTAGGCATCCTGAAGGGAAAGGGTAGAGAGGCCAGCTAGTTATTCAGCACAGACTCAGTACAACATAACTAATGTAAAACCCAGGCCTTCCGTCACCTCTCTGGGCCTCAGTGTCCTTGTCTGTGAGGTCGGGAGAGTCGGGGCCACCCGGCCAGGTCAGCGAGGACTCTGCACTGAAGGATGGAAAGAGCCCGACAGCTGCTGGCACGGGTTTGGCCACCAGTGATGTCATTCTCACGGGCACCAAAGCAACGAGAGGAGCAGGAGGTCAGAGGGTGGCAGGCCGCAGGGTCCCTGGCCTGGGCAGCACCCTTCGCAGTCACGCCGCAGCGCCGTGGCGTGGGAGTGTGTAGGGTGTGCGGCACGTCGCAGTGTCTGGCTACCGAGCATTAAACTGTGACTGCTTAAAAATGGTTTGCGTTTAATAAACTCAACTAGTCATCCATTCATTGCATCTTCCCCGCTCGCTGGCGTCCCGAGTGGGAGGGAAGGAATGGAAGACGCGGTGGCCCTGGGCTGCGTTCTCGGTGGCAACACCTGTCCTCAGGGCATGGGCCGTGCAGGGGGCCCGCGGTCCCTGCCACTCTGTCTAGCATGGCTCCAACTCGAGGCTGCGTGACGGACACCGTCCCCGCCCCTGTTGGCCTGGGTGGGAGTCCCCCGCCCCAGGAAAGGAAGGGGTTTCCAGGGTGGCCTCGGGAGGGGTCCCCTGAGTGCCCGTGTCTCTCCGTAGACGGCCCCTGATGGCTGGAAGAACTCGGTGAGGCACAACCTGTCCCTGAACAAGTGCTTCGAGAAGGTGGAGAACAAGGTGGGCGGCTCCTCGCGCAAGGGCTGCCTATGGGCCCTCAACCTGGCCCGTATCGACAAGATGGAGGAGGAGATGCACAAGTGGAAGAGGAAGGACTTGGCCGCCATCCACCGCAGCATGGCCAACCCCGGTGAGGCCCGGACAGCCCCCACCGCGCACGCGCGCGCGCGCACACGGGTGCCACCTGTAGGAATCTGTCACCTGCCCCATGTCCTCTCCACGCAAGGTTCAGCCACAGCCCTGGTTACTATCCAAGGATGACCTGGACACCACCCAGATGACACCCTGAACTCCACATTTCCTAAAACCCCTGGTCCGTCCCAGACACCCACTTCTGGTTGTGGCTGAGCCCAGCCTCAGCACCCCCTGGTCCTGGTCCTACCTAACCTACACACATCTCAGCCACGTTGCCGGGGAGCCAGGCACCCGGTGGCTGTCCATCCCTCCTGTAGACTATGCCTCCCCCCCCATCCAGTGGCTGGTAAACTGAGGCACCCGATCAGAGACATGAAAAGCTATTCAATCTTACTAGTCATCCCTAGTTTCTTGCACAGAAAGGCCAAACTACACAACCGTGGGATGCCATTGCTTTCCTACCACGTTGGCAGAGATGTTTAAAATAATAAAATCATAACATCCAGTGCAGGCGAGGATGTGGAGAAATAGATACTTTCCTTTACAATGGGTAGGAATGTAAGTACTTAGGTAACAAATCAAAAACTTGTAAACTGTGCCCATGTATTGGCCTGATTATTCTACTTCTGACAATTTATGCTGAGGATATCAAAGATTTGAGCAAAAGGTTTATGAACAAAATTATACGCCACACAGTTATTCCTAAGAGTGAAAAATAGAAAGCAATCTAAACATCCCACAAGAGGGGGGTTGCTTAAATAAATAGAATGGGATACCATGCAAGGATGAGAGATGAAAAATATGTTAAAATATTTTTGAAATATTAAGAAATGCTCCCAATATAATAATTATAAAGGGGCAGGTTATGAATCGATACACACATTATAAGCCAGGCATGGTGGCTCACACCTGTAATCCCAGCACTTTGGGAGGCTGAGGCGGGAGGATCATTTGAGGCCAGGAGTTTGAAATCAGCCTGGGCAACATAGCAAGACTCTATCTCTTAAAAAAAAAAAAAAATTGGCTGGTCATGGTGGCACACACCTGTAGTCCCAGCTACTTGGGAGGCTGAGCCAGGAGGATCGCTTGAGCCCAGGAGTTCGAGGTTACAGTGAGTTATGATCATGCCAATGTACTTCAAGTGGGATCTTGGAAAAGATACACACACAGAGAAAGAGAATTGGTCTGCATGGATGTGTCTGAGAAGAAATACACCAAAATCTTTACTGTGCATGGAGAAGTCACTGATCATTTTTATATGCTTCACATATTTTTGTATTTTCCAAAACCTCTACCCTGTTTAGGAATTACTTTTGTAACTAGGAGAAAGATCACATCTGCTTTTTTTCTTTAATTAAGGGATGTGAGGAGAGGGCCCTGTTTAATTAAGGGACATATGACCGGGGACCCTGACCTGGGAAAACAGCCCTGCCCCAGGCAGGCTTAGGAATATTAGGCCTGGCCCTGGTGATGTCCTCGTGCTGGGTATGAAGGCGCCTGGGCGTGTGGCTCAGGGAACAATTCCATCAGGTAGGGAGAAGAGCTATAGCAGGAACCCCTGTCCCCCCAGTGGAGGGGTGTCACAAGGCGCCCACCCCACTGACAGCCCCGGGGGGGGCTGGTTTGAGACCCAGGGCAGGTCCTGACCCACATTCAGGGTAAGACCCTGAGCGAATTATGTCACTTTCCAATTCTAAGGGTCCTCGTTTCTGAAATAAGTGCAACCCCAAAAGACCCTGGGCCCCTCCCAGTCTAGTCTCAACATTGTGTTACATTCAACGAGACATAGCCAACAACCAAAGTTAATTTCAGAGTAATTTCCGTCTTGTTTATATCCAACGGCATTAAAGATTTTTAAACCACAGCAACACTCTTGGATGTCTCTTTGGCAGGGAGTGGCTAAGGGAGCCCTCGAGTGTTAGTAAATTTTGTCCTGGTCTCATTGGATTTGGAATCTCTGCCCTCCCTCCCCCTTTGAGGGCTGTTTTGAGGTTCAAGGGCAGTTCTAAGGTGACAGGGCTGTCCTGTAAGGCACTATCCAAATGAGAGGGGGTAGGGCTATTATCTGACGGTGCATCTTATTCCTCAAAGACCCTGCACAATTTGCGATTTTGTTTTATCTCCACAAAAACCCTGTGCAGAGTGTATGATGCCGCATCCTAGATGAAGAGACAGGGGTTCGGAGAGTCTGAGAGGCTTGCTAAGGGACTTGAACCCAGACCTGGGCTGGGGCCTAGGGACCGCAGGGTGGGTTCTGAGTGACCTCTCTCGTGCTTGCCCGCAGACGAGCTGGACAAGCTGATCTCCGACCGGCCTGAGAGCTGCCGGCGCCCTGGCAAACCGGGGGAACCGGAGGCCACTGTGCTGACGCATGCCACCACGGTGGCCGTGGCGCGCGGCTGCCTGGCTGTCTCCCAGCTCCCACCCCAGCCACTGATGACCCTGTCCCTGCAGTCGGTCCCCCTGCACCACCAGGTGCAGCAGCCCCAGGCACACCTTGGTCCAGACTCGCCGGCGCCGGCACAGACGCCGCCGCTGCACGCCCTGCCGGACCTGAGCCCCGGTCCCCTCCCCCACCCCGCCGCGGGACGGGCCCCCGTGGACTTCACCAACATCAGCACCGACATGAGCACCGAGGTGGACGCCCTGGACCCCAGCATCATGGACTTCGCCCTGCAGGGTGAGGCCAGAGGAATGGGGTGACGGGTCTGGGACGGGGAGGGGAGAACAGGGGCGACACTGTCTGCATTTACCCCGAGCTGCGGCCTCGTTGCCATCGCAACCACCCAATACAGGTTGAGCAGCCCTAATCTGGAAATCTGAAATGCTCCCCGAATCCAAAACATTTTGAGCCCCGATAAGACACTCGAAGGTCATGCTCACTGGAACGTTTCTGATTTTTGGATTAGGAATGTTCAACCTGTAATAGCAAATGGCAGCAAGCAGTGAATGAGCACTTGCTGTATACCAGGCTCCGGGCCAAGCACTTCATAGCCATCAGCTCGGCTCACCCTGCCACAGTCCTCTGAGGTCACTGCCATTCACGTCCCCTTTCTGCTGATGAGGAAATTAAGGCAGACGGAAGTCACTGGCCCAAGGTCACCTGGCTAGGAGGTGGCAGAGCTGGGAGTTACCCCCAGGTCTGTCCAACCCCAAACTTTTAATCAGTAACTGCTTCAACTTGTAAGCGCCAACCGCATGCCAGGTCACACACTCTGGCCTGCTGCCTGCCACGTGGTCATCCCCCCAAAATGAGACATGAATGAATGAATGAGCGAATGAATGAGTGAATGAACGAACGAGGGAATTTGAGGTGTCAGCAAAGGCTCATAATTCATCCATTCACTAGCACAAGTGCACCTACTATGTGCCACCCAGGTAGACATCCTCTGCCCTCCAGGAGCTCCCTGTCTGGCAAGGGAAATGGGCAAGTTAGCGGTTGGTTAGCAAGTCAGTTGCAGCTGTGAAATGGGTATGTTCGAACCTTCCTCCTCTCTCCCTGGATTGTCTTGCAGTTAAATGTGCTGAAGAAAGGGGACATGTCGTTTTGTCCCCCTGTCTCTGCCCACGATGGCCCCATGTGAATAAGTACTTTCCATGTCTCCTCTGGCCACTGCCCCAGGAGACAGGTTTGCTGGTCATCTCCATTTTATTCCGAGGCTCAGAGACACAAGTGACCTTCCCAAGGACACACAGTGGGGAAGGGGAGGGCCGGGGCAGGAATGCTGACTCCTCCTCACCATCTTTCTACAAAATGTGGCCTTGAACAATGCACACGCTCTTTTCCTCCTTCCTAAGACAGGGGATTCGAACTCAGGCTTGTCTGACATGAAGCCAGCTCACTCACTCGCTTTTGTCTTTGCAGGGAACCTGTGGGAGGAGATGAAGGATGAGGGCTTCAGCCTGGACACGCTGGGGGCCTTCGGAGACTCCCTGCTCGGCTGTGACCCGGGGGCCTCGGGCCTGACCCCCAGCGGCAGCGACCAGTCCTTCCCCGACTTACAGGTGACGGGTCTCTACGCTGCGTACTCCACCCCGGACGGCGTGGCTGCGTCGGCTGCCACCTCCTCCTCCCAGTACCTGGGCGCGCCGGGGACCACGCCCATAGCCCTGCTTTGAGCCTACGGCCTCACCTAGCCCAGAACACCCCGGAGAGCGGACCAGAGCGCGGGGCTCCCAGAAGAAAGGCCCCCCGCCTTCCCGCAGGCCTCTCCCGAACCTTTGGCAAAGCTGCGGGCAGGACAGGGACACGGTTCTCCTCCGCACCCCATGCCCCTCTCACGCCCCCCGCCAAAGCTCCTGGGCCTTCCCGAGGCAAAAGCACAGAGGAGAGCGGGCGCACAGCCCAGCGTCCCCTGGCTGTGTCGGGACTGAGACTCTCCGGCCTGCTTCCTGGCTGGGCGCCCTCGGGGACAGGCGGCCCACTCCTGGGACGCACTGTTGTGCCAGGGAAACACCCCAGAGGGAAGGCCTGGGGTTTACTCTCCTGGGAAACAGGCTGAGCCGGATGGAACATCTGCCACGGCCGGCAGGAGACAGGCTCAGGGCTGGGACACGGGCCGGGGAACCACCGACCAAGCTGAACTTGGATGGAACAAGCTGAACTTGGAAACAGGAGCCGGCCCAGGTGGCCTTCAGCCCCACGCCCCGGTAGTCTCGTAGAGTTTCATAGCGCAGGTTCCTGGGCCACTCTGGGCACTGTGGCGTGTGTAAATGTATTTATATTTATTGTGGCCCCCGTTCACCCCACTTCTTCGAACCCAGCCCCTGGAATGAGCCTCCCCTGTCCGTCCCTCCCCGCATCCCAGCAGTCCTAACTTCTATATCATCAGCGAATCCCGTCTCTAACTGGCTCCGTAATCCCTCGGCAACCTGGAGCTTCTTTTTTAGAACAAACAAGCACTTTGGATACTGTGAAACACCCTATTGTTTTTACTACTAGAGACCAGATATTTTTCTAACCGTTCAGTCTTGATTCAAATCCCTGCCACAAGCCCCTAAGAAGGGAGGCGCCATTGCTTTGGGTTTGGGGACTTTCTAAGGGCACACTGGGGTGGGGCTGGGAGGAATGATGGGGAGTGTTTTTTGGGGGGAAGAAGGCAAACTGTGACCCGGGGTGGGGCACGTGGCACGGGGTGGGGGCCGGTGAAGCTTCAATGCACAATATTTATTGTCACCCGCCTGCCTCTATTTGCCCTGTCACCATTTTCATGTGTCTTTTTCTCTCCTTGTCAATTACGGATTTTCCAAGTGGCAAGTTCCGCAGGCAGCTGGGTTGGAGGGGAGACGGGGCAGTGAGTTGCAGGAAAGAGAAGGCGAAAAAGGCTTTTCCGGCTAAGCTGAGACAGAACGGCAGTGGCTGCACCGGTGTCGCGGGCCACCCTCCTCTCCCGACCCACTGGATGTTGACTCCGTGTCTGGGGGTTCCTGAACCCTAGAGCCAGAACATTCTGATTCATCCACAGCCCGGCCCGCCGCCTGGGAGGTCTAGTGTTAAATAAACCCTGTCTTAAAAAGCCAGTTTTAAATCCTTCCTAGTTCTAGAACAGTCTGCGGAATTTCCGACGCCCTCAGGCACGATTGCGGCACCACCTGTGTGACCCGCACGGCTCACCTGCTTTGCGTGAGCCCTGGCGGGCTGTTTCTGTCGCCGTTGATGAAGACCCCGGTGCTGGGGCAGCTCCGAGACTGTGTAAGTGTGGTGTCGAGTGACTGTCTCCCGTCAGTAAAGGCTCAATGGCAGCTCTGTGGCTCATGGGGAGGGGGGGAGGGGTGATGGAAAATGGCAGGGGAGGGGCCATTTACAGATGGGGAAACTGAGGCCCTGGGAGGTGACACTGTCTAACCCTGGACCCAGCCGTTCTGACTCCAAGTTCCCATCACACCAGACACTGGGGGGGGGGGGGGGGGTTGTCATTAACATTAAAATCAGCACGGCCATGGCCTCCACTTACCGTTCCTCGGTGCCAGGCGCCAGACAGACGTCATCTCAGGCAGGGACTGCGCTCGCTGTTTGCCGCTCAGAAAGCACGGGCTCAGAGGGTGCGTAGGACTGAGCCTGTGCGGGACGCCAGGGTTGCAGCTCAGCAGCGCTGCTCTGAGCCGCCTCTCTGGCGTCTGCCTGGGGTCAGGGAAGACAACGAGATGGAAACAGGTGCACCCTTTTCAGCACCTGCTGCGCGGCCGGCCCTGGGCTGGTCACTGCTATAGATTAGCTCACTCAATCCTCACAACCGACCTATGATGGTGTCTCACTAGTTATTATGCCCATTTTGCAGATGAAGAAACTGAGGCTCAGAGGCATAGGGCAGGTGACCTGCCTCCCCAGCTAACAGCAGAAGGGTGTAACCATTAGGAGTCTAACTGCTCGGCCCACCCAGGAAGTGGCCTGCAGACTCGCCAGGAGACCAGACTCATGCATGTGGCGATTCACGAGTAAGGGAGTGTATGGGATGAGGGGCTGGGGGTGGTGTCAGGAAGTACTAAACGGGCTCCATTTCAGTGGTGGCCAGGCAGGCAGCAGGGACGGGGGCCCTGCAAGAGGCTGGGGCTGTCTTCCTGTGCCCAGTCCCTGCTACCCAACCCTGGCCTGGCCAACAAGAGCACTGCAGCCCCCCAGCCACGGGTCGAAGTGGGGAGCAAGTGGCCCAGGCCATAGTGGTCGCGGCCGATGGGCATCTCCCCAGGACTTGGCAGGACCTAGGGGATAGGGGCGCCCTCCATCTCCCAGGCTGCTAAGCTGGGAGGCCGGAGCTGGGCTGTTGAGTCGCCACGAGGAAAGGGCTGGGGGACCCACACCTGAGCCTGACACCCGCTCCTTACGACAGGCAAGTGGGGGCCAGGTACGCACTGAGTCACAGCAAGAATGCAAAGGTCACAGGGTCGCAAGCTCTGGGCAGAGCCCGGGTCACAGCCAGAGCGCCACCTGTGCAGAAGCCATGATGACACCGGGAGAGAGCACAAATGGGAGATTCTCCGAGGTTCTCTCTGAAGCTGAGCAATTAACTAATGGGAGAAAAATACAAATCGCCTCCACTCAAGCGCCTGGTGCACCCAGTTAAACCCAGGTCAGGCAGCAGCAACCTGCACTCAGCGAGATGTTCCCATCTCCTGGATGAGGAAACTGAGGCTCTGAGTTCATGTGGCTTGTCTTCCCTCTCCAGGAGAAATCATCCACATTCTAATAACAAGAGTGACACATTCACTAACACGGGCAGGGGCTTACCCCACGCCAGGTGTCCCGTGACATGATTTATCTTATTTTCCTCTGATTCCCATGGAATAAAGCCGTCACCATCCCTTACGACAGGCAGAATAAGCACAAGAGGGAGGCAGGAGAGTCAGTGTCCGATTTGAAGCTGCGACATACAGCGCTGGCTTTTAAGATGGAATGGGGTTTCTAGAAGCTGGAAAAGGCAAGAAAACGGATTCTCCCCCAGAGCCTGCAGGAGGACCTCAGCCCCGCTGATGCTTGGATCTCAGCCCAGTGAGACCCATTTTGGACTTCTGACCTCCAGGACTGTAGGATAATAAATTCACGCAGTTTTAAGCCACTAAGTTTGTGGCTACAGCTGCCATAGAAAACAAACACATGCCCATTTTACAGAGGAGGAGACTGAGGCTCCCTGAGGCTAAGGAGGTTGCATGCGATCAGTACGGGGTAGAGGTGAGAGCATCGTGCTTCTCCTTATAAAAATCACAGCTCAGAGGGCTTGGGGGACGCTGTCTGCTTGCTAGTCGGAAGAGGGGCACAAACTTTCCAGGGTATGCAGCCGGGAGTTGAGCCCAGGTCTGCAGGTCTCCTAGAACCTTCCACGGCACTCACTGCCTGGCTTGGTATAGGGTCCTGACGGGCAGCTGGTGGAGGTTTAGAGAAAGGGATGAAAAGGTCTGACCAGGCCAGGTGCGGTGGCTCATGCCTGTCATCCCAGCACTTTGGGAGGCTGAGGCAAGAGGATCGCTTGAGCCCAGGAGTTTGAGGTTGCTGTGAGCTAGGCTGACGCCACAGCACTCTAGCCCGGGCGACAGAAAAAGGCCCTGTCTCAAAAACAAAACAAAAACACAAAACCCAGAAAAGATCTGATCAAAAAAGCGGGACATGAGTGGGTGGCGGAGCCACCATCGCCACCTCTGGACAGCGCTTGTTGACTGCTTTCCCTGTGGGTGTGGACGCTGGACCTTGGATCTCTGGTGTCGTGGCCCTGTGAGTCCAGGGTTAGAAGGACAGAGACCTAGCCGGTGGCTGAACTGTGGGCAACTTCGGTGGCAAAGACACGGGCAGCCAGGCCTCACACCCGTCCGCGAGGGGTGCCTTGTCCGCGAGAACCTGTCACCTGGGCACGGACCCCTCAGCACCTCCCATAGCCACTCTCGGGCTGCCAACAGGACAGGAACACACGCTCCCAGGAGAGGGGGGACAACTCAGCTCAGCTCCAGGACCCAAATCCTCTGACCTGGCTTCCTCTGTGTGGGGTAAGTGTCCCCAGCTCTGGACAGAAGCAGCTTCAACCTACTCCGGTCCTGGTACTTCTCCCACGACTGGCAGCGCCTCTGGCTAATGACAGACACACTCGCCCGCGGCTACGATTCCCATCCGCGCCATTGGACGCATGTGCGTAAAACAGGCCAAGGCCTTTTGAGTGACAGTGACCTCTAGGCTCCAACCCTTCGATGGCTCCTGTCAAACAGACAGAAACCAAACACAGCAAGGCCTCGGAGAAATAGGAACACCGGTGCATTGCTGGTGGGGCCGTAAAATGGTGCAAGCTGCTACAGAAAACAGTACGGTGATTCTGCAAAAAAAATTAAATACAAAATTACCCTATGATCCAGTAATTCCACTTCCGGGCGTAGACACAAAAGAACTGAAAGCAGGGACTTGAGCAGATGGGCGCGCCCACGTTCACAGCAGCGTTACTCAAACAACAAAAAGGTGGAAACAACCCAAGTATCCCCCCAGCGAGGGAGGCATGGATACGTTGGGACATTATTCAGCCTTGAAAAGGAAGGACGTTCTGATACATGCTACGAAATGGATGAACCCTGAGGACATTATGCTAAGCGAATAATCCTGTTACAAAAAAAAGACAAATACTGTGTGATTCCACTTCTTTGGGGTAGGTACCTGGAGCAGTCAGATTCGTGGAGACAGAAAGTAGAATGGTGGTTGCCAGGGGCTTGGGGGGGAGTTAGTGTTTAACATGTTTGACAGCCACACTAGAAAAAAAATTTTTTTTCTTGGGGCCATGGTGTTTTATTACAAAAATAAAAACTTTGAAAACAAAACGATCCTTTCTAATTTAGTGAAAAAAGTTATTTTGTATTGTTTTCTGTGCATGAGTTATATGCAACTTGAAAAACAGCTCTTGTAGCTCCCAAGGTGAAGTGACGCATGAGTTACATATGCTTCACGAGGCCCCGGGCGCAAAACTAGCATGAGTTAAATACAACTCACGTGATAGTTAAGGTGTTAATGGGTACAGAGTTTCATTTTTGCAAGATGAAAAACGTTCTGGAGGTTGATTGCACAATGTGAATGTACTTAATACTACTGAACTAGACACTTAAAAATGGTTAAGATGGTAAATATTGTTAGATATATTTTAACACAGCAAAAATAAAAATAAAAAATACTTCTAGGCTCTGTGTTTCCTATACACTATTTTTCCCCCTCTTTTTTTTTCTTTTTGAGACAGGATCTCACTCTGTCACCTGGGCTACAGTGCCATGGTGTCATCATAGCTCACTGCAACCTCAAACTCCTGGGCTCAAGCAATCCTCCTGCCTCAGCCTCCTGAGTAGCTGGGAACACAGGCACGTGCCACCACTGCACTCAGCTAATTAGTTTGTGTTTTGCAGAGACGGGGATCTTGCTCTTTCTCAGGCTGGTCTCAAACTCCTGAGCTCAATCCTCCTGCCTCGGCCTCCAAGGGTGCCAGGATGACAGGTGTGAGCCACAGTGCCTGGTCCCTACACACTATTCTGCTATAGATTTTACTTCCAAATCTGTGTGTCACATATATTGCACAAAACAGGAAAAATGGGCTGGGGACCACAAAGGAGGGGGTCCCAAACCACCAGAGAGGTGGTTGGAGAAGGCTGCCCGGGGAAACTGCCATTTGAGTTGGGTTTTGAGGGATGAGTAGGAGTCAGCCAGACAAAGGCCAAGAGAGAAGAGATTCCCCAGGAGACACAGTCTGCGCTCACCAGGAGGTGACTGACAGTGTAGACTCGGGGGTACACAGTGATAACAGACTCAGCGGGTGGAAGGTGGTGGCCGGGACTGGCTCACGCCAAGCCTTATGGGGTTGAGTGAAAACCTTGTCACCAGGGCACTCAGAACGGGGAAATCACATTTTGGGAAGTTCCTTCCAGCTGCTCAACAGCAACGTGGCTCAAGGCGGGGAAGGGTTTGTCCACACCTGTTGGGTCACGCAAGCCGCAGGGAGGCAGCCTTTCTGCAGCCTGCCTGGGTGACCCTTGTTCTCTTCTCTGCCCCATTCCGGCCACGGTGACTCTGAAAGATGAACCCTGGGCACTTCTGGATTTAACAGTCGCTGCCCGTGTTTGAAACCAGGCTGAAAAATTAAATCAATCTACAGGATACAAAAATCAAATCAATGGCAAAGTTCTTTTTTCAAAAAAAATAGTTTATTCTGCACATTTCCTGGTAGGCTCTCTGCCCGCCCACCGGTCTAGGACAGCAGCTGTTTATAGACTGGTGTTTTCCCTTCAAACCCACGGGGGCCTTGCCCGACAGAAAAACCTGCAGTTCCCAAAGCAGCATCGACTCTCCACTGCCCCCCAACAGGCCTCAGGACGGGACCATGGGCGACTCATCTTTCCCCCACCCTTGCTGTCCCCAAACCCACTTTACTTGCCAGGGCTGTCAGTGGATGATGGCCAGACTTTTTTTTTTTTTAAAACCTGGACATCCTCGAGCATCCCAGCTTGCAGAGGCTTCCCTGGGCAACCTCGTGGGCTTTCACATTGGCCAGGCATAACCTTCTGAGACCTCAGACAGACCACCCACCGTGGCAGCAGGTTGGGGCCAAGTCCCCTGGTCCGTAACTCCAGCCCAGGTGGGAGGGGCCAGAGGACCGCAGGCCCCGAGGCTGTGCAGGGCTTCAGAGGCAGGTGCCAGAGGTCGCATCGCAGAGTCCTCCCTGAGCAGACTGGCGTGGTCATCACAGTCTGGTCCTTGGTCACCAGCAGCTGGGGCCCACCATGGACATCAAGCCGACAGGGGAGGAAGCAACAGCAACTCAAGGGCGTGGCAGTGACGATCACGGCGGTGACACTTGTGCACGAGTTGGGCCGTGGGTCCAGTCGAGGGCTTCCCCTGCCCCTCTGTGCTTGGGCAGGGGGTGCAAGCCCAGCGAAGGTGACCGATCCTGCAGTGGGAGGGGGTTGTCCTTGTTCTCCTTGGAGGGCAGAGGCAGGCAGAGGACCCTGGGCCACATAAAAGACCCCTCCAAACGCCCTGGAAGCTGCAGTCAGGCATGGCATTCACTCTGCATTCGCTCTCTCGAAAAGAGAATCTCCGCTAATGAGTGTGCTCGGCACGGCCCACCAACGCGACATTCCTAGTGGTTCATTCGCTAGGGCCACTTGGGGAACAAATGCCATTTTATTCTCTTAATAAAAAATCATTCATACCCTTTCCTGGGTGACTAGACAGTATCCAAAGAAGCATCATTACAAAAATAGATTTTCTCTCTAGTCTTGTCTATATGTTATTTTTCTGTGGCCCATTTATTTGGCTGAAATAGAGAAGATGCTTACATCAAGTGCTGGTCTTGGAGTAAAAAAATAAAAGATTCTGTTATCTGATATCAAGAATACCTGGATCCTGGGCTCCAAAAAGTGAAAGGAAATGGATGCTTTGGTTCACTTTGTTTCAGTTGATGCAGCAAAAAATGTCGTCTTAAGAGACAGAACAGAACAAACTTGCCAGCTATGGAGAGGAGGCTATTTCTGCTTGGAAGGGTCACCCCTGGGCTTCTGTTGAGACAGGAGTCAGCTGGGACCACAGCCCTGCAGAAATGCCCAGGACTTTTTTTTTTTAATAAGCAACACCGCCCCCCCCTCACCCCCAGCGAGGGTGTACAAGTCAGCGTGGTTTCTTGCGCCCGTGGTCCTGGGTATGGCTGGGTGGCCAGGGTCACAGGGTCAGCTGGAGGCTGGGCTCTCCAGGTTAGACAGCAGGTGAGCGACCTGGGCCCGCTCGGCTGGGCTGATGTGCTGGCTCAGATACACCACGCCGTCCATGGCGACCTCAGGGTTTTCTTGCACCAGGCTGCGGGGCAGGGGAGAGAAGGCCTGGGGTCACTCCTGCCACTTCATGCAGTGGCCCCTAGGGTGGCAGAGTCCTGTGCAGGGCCACATCCCAGAACCCAGAGCTCCCCGTTCCCTTCCTGCTGTGGTCCCCATGGGGTGATGGTCCCAGGGGGAGGAAGGGACTAGGGACTAGGACTAGGACCTGGGGTCAGAATGCCTTGAGGTACCACTGTCGCCAGCTGTGTGATACGACCTAAGACGAGGCACTTCCCTCCAACCTCAGCTTCCTCCCCAAATGGGGTGCCCTGTGCTCTGCTACCTGCTTCATGGGGGACCCCATGGGCAGGGGGGGCTGGCCCCGGCGGGGAGGCCAGCAGCCTGAGCCTGGCAGCCAGAATGCAGCTTCTGGACCCAGCCCCACCGCGCCTGGACAGTCTGCACCCAGCCCGGCAGGGAGGACGAGTGGCAAGTGACTCACACCTCCTCAGAGCACCCCCACGCCCGCTCTGTGCCTCGGCCTGCCACTGCGCTGGGAGACTGGGCACAAGAGGGCGCTGTCTCTCTGCTGGGGGGCCAGCCTGACCCCAGGCTGTGGACCTCAGCGTGTGAGGCCAGGCCCGAGGCCCGGGGACTGCACGCAAGGTCGCAGGGCCCGCTCTGGAGTCGGGCAGCTGGAGGCGAGCCCGGGGCCAGGCAGGGGTGGCGGCCACTCACTCTTCGATGGTCTTTAGGACGAAGTCGTGCTTCAGGCACTTGATGTTCTCGCGGATGGTGGAGTGCAGGCCATCCTCCGCCTGCCAGTGCTGCTCCAGCCATTGCACGACCACCTGGTTATTGTCCCACAGGTAGGCCTGGGGAGGGGCACACGCGGCCTCAGAGAGGGACCCTGCTGCCGGGCAGGCCGCCCTCCGTCCCAGGCACCTCCATGCCCGCTGGGGCGCCCAGCCCCTGCCCAGGCCCACCTTGACGGCGCCCTCCGACTCCACGAACCAGCGGCGCAGCATGGACTGGATGTGCACGTGGCTGAGCGGGCCGCTGGCCTGCAGGATCTCTTGCCGGACCTGGTCCTCCAGGAGGAGGCGGCGCAGGCGCCAGTACAGGAAGGTGCGCGCCGTCTTCCACTCCAGCACGTCCTGCGACAGGCCCAGGCTGAGCCCCACCCCAGCACGGGCAAGAGGAGCCGGCCCTGGCTCTGACCACAGCCCCGC
This sequence comes from Mirza zaza, assembly GCA_008750895.1. Lineage (NCBI taxonomy): Eukaryota > Metazoa > Chordata > Mammalia > Primates > Cheirogaleidae > Mirza > Mirza zaza. The sequence goes on from VSMD01043913.1 coordinate 66,963, forward strand.
CAGTGGCTGTCTGGGGCTGGGCCCAGCCTCTGCGCCCACTTCCCAGGCAAGGAAGCTGAGGCTTGGGGGTGAGGGGGGCGATGGCACCTGCTCAGGAAGGGGCGGAGCCAGGACTTTACCAAGACTCTAGACTGGCTATAGGTGAAGAAGTGTCCCCCATACAAACCTGGCGGCCGCCTGCACCTCTAATGACACAAAACACAGGCTCACACAGAGGCTTAAGCCAGCTGGGAGGGACAACATTCCGACAAGAGAAGCTGACAAGCTCGGGACTCGGGCGGCCGTGGGAAGCCCTTGGGGACAGGTGCCGGGGCAGGGCTGTGGCAGTCGGGGGCTGGGCGCACACAGGCAGGAACCCTGGCTCCAAACCCGGCCCAGGTCCAAACTGACTGAGGGGTCATAAACGCGGAGAGATCAGATGAGTGGTCCCCAAACTTTGCTGCCTATTGGAACCTCTCGGGAATTAAAAAAAAAAAAAGCCCTGCTGCCTGGCTCCCACCCCAGGTACTTGGACTTGATCCGTCTGGAAGGCCACCTGGATGTGGGTTTTTTTAAAGCTCCCCGGGTGACTGTAACATGCGACGTTTGGCCCATGCCCGACCCCTGGGCCCCCATCCGCTCCTCCGCAACTCACGGAGATGACGCCCGTCTCCAGCATCCTGCCCGGCGTGTCGTGGAGGTCGGCGAACTGCACCGCCACCTGGTGGTAGATGGGGAGCAGCAGGTCCTCGCGCGCCCGCAGCCGGCCCTCCAGCTCCTTGCGCTCCGCGTCCGACAGCTCGGGCGCCCCTGCAGGCAAGCGGCAAAGCTAGCCTGGCGATCCCAGCGACCTTGGAAGGTGGCCGGCCGTGCGAGGTGGCCTGGGCTGGGGTATTCTTTTTATGAGACGGCGCGGACCTTGCCCGGGGAGAGCTGTGAGCTCCAATGCTGATGTCACTCTTCGAGATCGAGTGGAGTCTCAGAAATGCACTCACGAGTGCAAGACGGCACTCAGCACGCAACCGTCAAGGTCCCCCGTCACACCCACTGTGCTTGTGGGATACCGCTGATTGCCATTTTAATACACATTGTAAAATATAATAAGGCAATACCGTAAGAAGCCCTATGCAAACTTGACAACATAGATGAAACAGACAAATTTCCTGAAATACATAAACTACCAAAGCTTACCCAAGAGGAAACAGATAACATAACTAGCCCCGTACAGAATAAAGAAGTTGAATTTGTAGACTAGAATTAGAAACCTCCTGCCGATGATTTAAAGAAATACTGCCAACTCTACACAAACTCAGAAAAGAGGAGGGAACACTATTCCAGCTTATTCTATGGGATCAGCATTACCCAGATACCAAACCAGATAGAGAATTTACACACACAGGTCGTAATGAATCTTGTGAATAGCACAGTTATGAAGACACTGCCATCTCATACGGACATTTAAAGAGAATGACATCTAAAGATTACAAGTGGAAACAAAGCTACCACCGTTCAAGCAAAATTGGTAAAATGCTTTATATCTGATTAGGAATTCTAAAGGAACATTTTGCCACCAAAATTCTGATGTTTCTCATTGGCCCAAAATACTTGAATTGTTTTATTTTGTGAGTGCTGAGAAATAAATTCACTATGGCATTTTATATATATATATATTTTAATGTGAAAGGGCTTGATTTAGAAATGTGAATATCTAAAATATCTCATAATTAGTACAGCCATGTTTTGTTTTGTGCTTATTTTTAACATACTAGAAACCTCCAGCAGGCTGGGCACGGTGGCTCACACCTGTAATCCTAACACTCTGGGAGGTCAAGGTAGGAGGATCGCTTGAGCTCAGGAGTTCAAGACCAGCCTGAGCAAGAGTGAGACCCCATCTCTACTAAAAAAATAGAAAAATTAGCTGGGCATGGTGGTGCATGCCTGTAGTCCTAGCTACTGGGGAGGCTGAGGCAAGAGGATCGCTTGAGCCCAGGAGTTTGAGGCTGCAGTGAGCTATGATGATGCCACTGCACTCTACCTGTGGTGACAGAGTGAGACTCTGTCTTAAAAAACAAAACAAAACAAATCTCTAGCAATAGAGCCAGCTGGGCCTCGCATGACCTCTGAGGGATGACACCTTTGGGACCCTCTTACCTAGCTGTTCCACCAGCTTCTTGTAAGCTGGGTCGAGCCTTCTCATGGACTTTATCAGATCTTTCTTTCGGAACTTAATCTCCACTGTTCCCTCTGGCTCCAGAACACCCCCCCTGAAAAGAGAAGAGGCAGGGATGGGGGTGTAGGAGGTGTCGCCCAGCAAGGGACAGCTCGTGGCTTGGAAGAAGTGGGAGGCAAGAGAGCCAGGGGACTTGGGCGTCAGTTCTCAGCTCTGTCACCGACACACCGCGAGCCCTTGGGCAAGTCACTTCCCCTCCCTGGGCCTCTGTATCTATATCCACAGACAGAGAGACTGAGCCAATTGTTTAAAATAACACTTTCTGAAGTCTGGAGGGCCTCCGTGACAGCATAACCTCCCTGCTCTTCAGCCACTGTCCTTTCTGACTTTGCTAATTTCTGCTCTTCTAGAGCTGGGGCACTGTTTCCGATCTCTTTACGGCTCATAAAGGCACGACGAGAGGCCAGTGTGATCCTGTACCTAGCTCTCCCCACCCTTTTGCTTTAGACAGCTTGGAAGCCCTGTGATAGGTAGCTCTGAGCTTCCTGGTAGCCAGAGTGAAAAGTTAATGATGACACCATTCGAGTACTACTCAGTATCCTGTCTTCCTGGAGGACTGACCTCAGCAGCCCCCGACGAGGGTATAGGCGCCCTGAAGACAGGGCAGGCTCAGTTCCTTTGCCACCATATCACAATGATTAGCATAATGCACAGCACATAGGGCATATAGTAGTTACTCAATAAATACTCATTGAATTAATGAGCATGAATGAGGGAGTGCACATAGGAATGGTGTGCCTATATTTTGGGTAGAACTACTCTTGAGGTCTTTACATATTGTACAGCATATAGTTTTCACTTGGAAGCCATCAATCATGGTGTTGCAAGCATTACTGCCATTTTCCCTTCTATAAGAGTTCCTGGGATAAATTCCTCCTCAAGAAATGCCGAGGCCAGGCGCAGTGGCCTGTAATCGTAGCACTCTGGGAGGTTGAAGCGGGAGGATTGTGTGAGGTCCGGAGTTTGAGCCCAGCCTGAGCAACGGCAAGACCCCGTCTCTACAAAAAATAGAAAAATTAGCTGGGCATGGTGGCACATGCCTGTAGTCCCAGCTGCTCAGGAGGCTGAGGTGGGAGAATGGCTTGAGCCCAGGAGTTTGAGGTTACTGTGAGCTGTGATGATGCCACGGCACTCTAGCCAGGGAGACAGAGAGAGACTCTGTCTTCAAAAAAGGAAATGCCAAGAAGGTTTCTCTCCCGTGAAGAACTGATTTCTTCTCATGCAAGTATTCATTCAGTTGTTTGTTTAGCCAGTATTTCCTGACCACTTATAGGAATGAGGAACTGTGTTAGGGCCTCGGTCATTAAACTGAACAAAATAGCCTCTACAGAAACTCATAGCTTTGGGAGAAACTCAGAGTCTAATGAGAGAAGAACAGCTCGTCATATTTCCCTTTTCATCCTGGCTGCTAGGAAACTCATGTGCTTTTAGTCTTTCCTTTTTATGTTTTGATTGCAAACTTCCGTGGGAAGGAGATGAGCATAACCTTTGAAAGAAGAGACAACATTCCTCCACCACCTTGGGGCTCCAGCTCCTTACTCTCTTGGGAAAATCCAATCGTACACAGACATAGTTCCTGATTGGTAAAACTGGAGGTTCTCCTTCCTTCAGAAACTCAGAATAACCTTTGCGATCCCCAACCAGTGGCTCAAGACTGGGAGGACAAGAAAAGGCCAGGTCAGGCTGAGGGCGACACGCTCACCTGCTCTCCTTGTCTGCGTACATCTCTATGCACAGGGGGTTGATGGTGGCGTCTATGACCACCCAGGAGCCTCCCCGCAGCTCTGCGTAGGGCGGGATGTAGATCAGGACAGGCTGCTTGTACTTCCTGAGGCCGTCCACTATGTAGGCTCCAAACTTCAGCACCTGGTCGTACATGTCTGAAAAGCATAGCAGCCGCAGGCTTAGGTGACTTCGGGCCCTCCACTCGCTCGTGTGCGAAGCCACCACCCTGATCGTCCTGGGGTCCCAGAGACAGCCTGCTCAGCTGGGAGGCTCGCAGAGCCCTGGCCAGGGGTGGGGAGCACAGATGGCTCCCCAATTGGCTGTGTGATTCTGGATGGGTCACTCACCCAGCAAGGCCCTGGGTGTCCTTATCTAAGGTGAGGGAGGCACGGGGAGTGACCAGTCTCTGAGATCCTCGCCCTGTGACTGCCCCCAACCTGCCCTGCCGTTTCCAGCACACGGATCCTCCCCTTCCCCTTTTCTTCCACCAACACCCCCCTCCGAGTGCCCAGCGGCCCGGCGAGATGCCGATCGCACAATAATAGCATCGACAGAATCACCCCACGTGCCAGGGACTCCCTCGCACAGTCCTCACTGTGGCTTCTCGCATCAGTCCTTCTCGCATTACCCCCCTTTCACAAAGCAGGGAAACTGAGGCTCAGTGAGGGCCCCAGCTAGCAAGGATTCACAGCAGATCCAGCTCCTCCCCTCCAGCTCGGTCCTCAACACCCCGCTGGCAGCCGCTGTCTCTCGAAATGCGCTCGGGGGCATAGAAAGCTCACTAAGGTCGCACAAGGCTCAGCGCAGCCCTTTGTGGCAGGCAGGGCAGGCGCACGCCCTCCCCTGGCACCTTACTAGGCGGGAGGCGTCTGCCCAGTCACTTCTGGGGCCGCCCTGCCAGCCCTGCACCACCCGCTACGACCTCTGCAACGTCCCTTTGCCTCCATCCCCCAGTTCTCATCTGTAAGATGGGACAACGGTACCTGGACCGCCTCCTGCCCTCGGGGCTGTCGAGACGTGCCCACCCCGAGGCGACAGGGGGCTCACCTTTCATGCCCCCCGAGAAGCCCCTCCAGTTGGCGAAGATCAGAAGGGGCAGCTTCTCCCTGCTGAAGTCCTCGATGGCCTGGGCCGTCTTGTAGGCCGAGTCTGGGAACCACACCTGGCCCGCCTGCTGGATCACCTGGGACACAGAGCCGCCCGGATCAGGGCACAGGGACAGCCACTGGAGCCTGGCCCGGGAGAGCGAGCAATCCCATCCATGTGGCCGCCGCCAGCAGGGCCCGGGCTCAGAAGGAGGGCCATGGCATGGAGGCCCGGGACCCCGCTAGACCCTCACGCTGCAGCCCAGTGGGGTTCCGTGGTCCCCATGTCAGGCTCGGACAGGTACTGAGCTAGCCGGCCGGCGTCACACTGTTCCTAGGACCCTGAGCTCTGTGACTCCTGAGCTCTGCCCAGCGTGCTCTGTGGCCTAGCACAGGAACAGCTGCAGGGGCAGGACGGGAGGCAAGCCTGGGACCTGTACCATCCCCTGAAGACGGAAGATGGTGCATGGCACTCATTGTGCGTCCCACAGAGAAAGTGCCAGAAAAACAGGCACCAGCCTCCCGGGGCCAAGGACCACCGGGTCTCCCCTGCTTCTCCCCCCTCTGAGCTGGCTCAGCAGGTGTGGGACCCCCACGCCCAGCGCCCACTGTCATGGGCAGAGCCAGCTGCACCAGCAGCCGCAGCTCCCTAACCCTCACCTTGACCTCGGAATCCAGGTTGGCGGGGTCCGCCGGGACCACCAACTCCACGGAACGCGTCTCTACGGCGATCACTCCGACGGGGATCCCCCCCAGCCTGGAAGGCGAGCACAGGTGAGCTAGGCCCCGGGCGGCACCCCAGGCAGATCTCGGAGGCACCTGGGTGCGCCCGGCCCCAGCCGTGGGCATTTCTGGGTGCAAGCAGGGGAGGATGCTATTTTTAATCCAGCAGATCGTTTTATTAAAAGGCAAAGGAAATGCCCCAAAGTGCGAAGAGCCTCCCAAGTGGGCAGACCTGTGGGTGCCCTTATTGGGGCAAGAACCGCCACACGAAGGTTGGGACATTGCAGGGTCTGGAGCAGCAAGGTCCACTAGAACCTTCTATGATGAAGGCTATGTTCTCTGTCTGCGCTGCCCAATGCGGTAGCCACACGCTGCACGTGGCTGCTGAGCACGTGAGACGTGGCGAGCGCCACTGAGGAACAGAAGAGGTCACCCTGTTTCACTTTAATTCGCTTAAATGTATTTCCTTACTTCCTTCATTTATTTATGATACAGGGTCTCACATCATAACCCAGGCTGGAGTGCAAGGGCACGATCATAGCTTACTGCAGGCTTGAACTCCTGGGCTCAAGTGATCCTCCTACCTCCACCTCCCAAGTAGCTGGGACTACAGGCTCACCCCACCATGTCCAGTGGATTATTTTTAATTTTTTTAATTTTTTGCAGAGATGGGGTCTTGCTATGTTGTCCAGGCTAGTCTCGAACTCCTGGCCTCAAGTAATCTTCTCACCTCAGCCTCCCAAAGTGCTGGGATCACAGGCATGATCCAGCGTTCCTGGACTTCACCTAAATTTAAACTTCAATCATCACATGTGGCCAGCAGCCACCACATGGGACAGCGCAGGTCTAGACACCAAGCCACACTTGGAAAGGGATGAGGGGCGTGACCCTGACCGAGATTCGGCTCAGAGGACTACGACAGGGGCTCCTGCCCATGCCCCTCCCGAAATGGAATTCCCAGCATGCGGTGTCTGTGCAGTTTTCCAGAGGGGGCACCCAGGGCCACCTTCTGACTCCCAGGGGAGTCTGTGGCCCTCGTGGCTGGGCGAGTGACCAGAGGGGAGGTTCCCGGTCCCAGAAGGAGGTCGCCTCAGATGCCTTCTAAGGCCACCGACAGACAATGCAGAGTTAATGAGGAGTTCTAATATCCAGAAAACCATTCCCACAAATTGAATTTTTTGTTCAGAAAATCCTGGAGCCAGGGAGACAATGTCCCTGGTGCTCTCCCCCCCCCTCATCCTCAGGCCTAATGCCTGGGGTCCCAATGCCTGGCATGGCCAGGTGTATGCAGCCTGCTCCCGTCCTCAGGGTTACCTGGCTCGTCCTGTCACCACGGTCTGGGCCCAGGGTGCCATGATTTCCTTGAAGCTGCCCTGGTCAAAGAATCCGCTCTGCCAGGCCCCCTTCAAAGCTGTGGGCAGAAAGACATGAGCCCAGGCCAAGGGGTGGGGTGAACGAGGTCCCCAGGGAGCGCCTGGCTGGGGAGACCGTTCTGTACCCTCTCTAATGACAGCCCACCTTTAACCCCATGGCCCAAATGCCCCTTTCCCCCCAAGACTACACAGATCCCCGCCCCTTGCCAAAACAACAAAAACAAAAACAACAAAGCAAAAAACACCAAAATAAACAGGGCTGTAAAAAATATGCAAAGTTAGGAATTCAGTCTATATGGAACGTCCAACCACCACCAACTTCCTATCAATACCAAACACCCCAAGATCCTAATCACAGGCTCCAATTTCTATTCCCAAGAGGCAAAGAGAGCTGACGGATGTCTCCCAGAAGGTGGGATTTCAGGGAGGGACCACCGGCTCGGAAAAGTCCACCCCTGGCGTGCTGGCGGCTGTTGGCTGCAGCTTAATCATCATTAAACTGGGGAGAAAGTCTTCAATTTCCCAGAGAGAGAAAGAATATGATGATGTCAACTACAGCCACCGCTGGGGAGGAAACGGTGGCTTCAATCCTCTCTGCAGTGGCAGTTAGGACAAGGAGAGGGGAGTCAGACAGGTGAGGGGTCTCAAAGCGCAGGCATGGGAGGCCGGTGCCGCAGGGAGACGACGTCAGGGAGAAGGTGAACCTTTTTTTTTTGAGACAGAGTCTCGCTTTGTTGCCCAGGCTAGAGTGAGTGCTGTGGAGTCAGCCTAGCTCACAGCAACCTCAAACTCCTGGGTTCAAGCGATCCTCCTGCCTCAGCCTCCCGAGTAGCTGGGACTACAGGCATGCGCCACCATGCCCGGCTCATTTTTTCTGTACATATTAGTTGGCCAATTAATTTCTTTCTATTTATAGTAGAGACGGGGTCTTGCTCAGGCCGGTTTCGAACTCCTGACCTGGAGCAATCCGCCCACCTCAGCCTCCCAGAGTGCTAGGATTACAGGCGTGAGCCACTGCGCCCGGCCAACATTTTTTAATTGAGATGAGGAGCCCCTTGAGAGAGCTGAAGAGAGCCACAGGACTCCTCTCGCTGGCCGGAGTCCGGCACACCCCTGAGGGTCACCTCTCCCGCGTCGCGCGGCTGGAGAACCTGCCGGTGTCTATGGGGAGCGGCACGTGAAATCCTAGACTTGGGGTATGGTGACCAAGAGCTCAGCTTTCCTGTCCTGTTCTGGTTGCTCAGAATGAAATAATATACTTCCAAGAGATAAACCCTTCCCTCTCTGAGAAAGCGAGAGGAATGTGTGTGTGCATGTGTACATATGTGTTCACATGTGGTGTGTGTGTGTGTGTAGAAGAGGGCAAATTGCCCATTCTGGATAAACTCACAGAGAGGTCCTTTGTGAAGGTTAAGCCAAAGAGAGAGAGACCCCGATGTTACGCCAGGGCACTTAGTGGAGGGAGGTCGTGGCCACCCCTGCACCTCGCTTCCGTCTATTAGCCCCAGAAACCAGAGGCTCTTTCTATCCCTCCTTGGTCAATGGCTCAAGAAAAGCATTCGGTAAAATCTTCATTCCTCCACTCCCCCTGCATATGATCTTGGCGTACTTCTCTTGGATATGGGATTAAATATTAATGCTTCTATGTAAGTGCTCCTTTTACCAAGACCCAGGAAAGAAACCCAGGACTCAGGACCTAGGCAAAACACTTTAGGACTTACTTGGGTGAGGCCTTCCTGCAAGCATCCACCGGGGGTCGTAGGGCGCTCTGGATGGGAGGAATTCAATTTCTCTGTCAATGGGGTCAGTAGGTGTGATGACAGGGACTGGGCTGTGATTATCCTAAAAAAGAAAGCCAAGTTTCCAACTCAATCTCTGGTGCTTGTCAATAACGCCCCTGCTCTGCTATTTGTCCTTGTCTCCTTTGACTATGATTGTGCCTAGTTATGTAGCAATATCCCCTCCCTAGGACTGTGAAGGCACTGTTGTGATTGGAAAATGCCAGACAAGGATTGGTCATCCCATGGATTCTTTTGAAATCTAGTTTGTGAGCTCCTGCATGTGCTTCAGGGTGGGGATGGATTCAGGGACGTTGGGAAGTGAAAGAAAGGTGGGAAAGGGTTGCTACCACTACATAAGGCTAGATGAGAGGAAAAACACGGTCTAAGAAAGAAAGAAAAAGACCAGCTGCAGCTAGTGGTAACAGTTGGCATGTAGATGGCGAAAGGGGCACTCGAGAATAACAACTAACATGTGTGAAAATATTTTAAGTTTGAGGATTTGGGGCAGAAGGTCTGGAATGAGCTGAACTCTGGAAACCAACCTTTCAGAGATAATTACAATGAAGAATAATGACCTCACTCATCTGTACAGAATGTCACAGTTAACTGTGTCCACTATTATCTCATTCTTAACACGACTGTTCAGTAGATCTCTTACGAACCAGGCAGGACAAACATTGTCACCATCTAATGACTAAAGAAGCAGTTCCCCAAACATCTGCCTAGTGGATGTCAAGTTAACGAAGCCCCACCTGAACTAACTAATCACCACCATCATGAGTAGCAGGTGTGGGTGGCCTACCAAGTTCTGAGCTCTAAATATCACTGCACTTCATCACCATGACACCATGGGATAGGTGCTGTGATTATGCCCACTTCACAGATGAGGAAACTAAGGCTCAGAAAGATTAGGGGGCTGAGCCAGGGTCACACAGCTACCGAGAGGGAAGCCAGGATTCAAATCTAGCTTGAATGTTGGAATACTGAGAGTTCTCTATTGTCCAACGCAGCCTCTTTTGTCAAGGGGCAATGCTACCCCTTTTTAAATGACCCATAGACAGCCTCCTTACAATGGCATTAGTGCAGCCCAAACGACAAAGAACAGCTAGGAGAGGGTTAGGCGTCAGAGAGCGAAGAAGGAAAGAAAAATCCTCCCCAGCCACATTTGCAGTGCTTCCTGCCCCGCACTCAGGAGGTGGCAGGGACACAATTAGCAAATGAGCTTGATAACGGAGTCTGCAGGCTTCGGGGAGGATACTGTACCTTTGGCATATAAGACAGCCACTCCAGGATAGTATAGACCCCCTCAAAGTCATCCGGCACGGTGATGTGGGACACACCGTTATAATGCATGATCTGCACGCCCCCCAGCTGGTTGTTGGATGTGTAGACCTCTCTTCCCAGGACCTGCTTGGACACGACACGGTTAGCAAAGTCCTGCACATCTCAGGGCTCCCCTTCCTGTTCAGAAACCATCTCACTCCGTGGCTCTCAAACCTGGCTGTACTTCAGAATCATCTGGAAGATTTCAAAACTCCCATTGCCCAGGCTGCACCCAGGCCAATAACATCAGAATCTTTGGGACTAGGACTCAAATGCATCAATGTTTCATTTTTTTTTTTTTAATTTCCAGATAATTCCAATACACAGCCCAATTTGCAAACCGGTGACACAGCTGACTACTTTGGCCATCTCAAGAGCAAAGCGCAGCCAGGCACGGTGGCTCACACCGATAACTCTAGCGCTTTGGGAGGCCAATGTGGGAGGATCACTTGAGGCCAGGAGTTTGAGACCAGCCTCGGCAACGTGAGGCCCTGTCTCTATAAAAAGTTTAAAAATTAGCTGGGCATAGTGGTGCAAGCCTGTAGTCACAGCTACTCAGGAGGCCGAGGCAGGAGGATGGCTTGAGCCCAGGAGTTTGAGGTTGCAGTGAGCTATGATGACGCCACTGCACTTCAGCCTGGGTGACAAAGTGAGACCCTGGCTCAAGAAAACACATTTTCTTTTTTAAATGTCAATAACACAAGGAGTTGGTGCCATGAGAATAGCCTAAAACTTTTTTTTGGCTCCAAAAAAAAGGCCCAGAAAATTGCAAATGGAAGAATAGCTCTCATATCCATAGGAGTGAGACCTATCGAGAACCTCCCTGCTCCATCAGAGGGCGACGGAATGTTAACATGACCCCAGCCCCCACGAGTCCCCTCCCCCCTCAGGAGGCGCCTTCCCTGTCACCTTGTTGAGAGCACCTGCCCCCGTGAGGATGATGTGGGAGTTCTCCACTTGGATCACTCGCTGGCCCAGCCTCACCAAGTAGGCCCCGATCCCAATCGCTCGGCAGGTCACCTGCAGGGAGAAGAGGCCTTTGGAATTCCCGAGAGTGGCCTGGCACCCCAATCTCCACGGCAAGGGTGAGCCCCGGGCCCGCCAGGCACGCACGGCCAACGGCAACCTGACTGGGGACCAAACAGCAGACGCAAAAGCCTATCTCTCAGGCCCCCCACGTGAGCTTGGCTTCCCATCTGGCGAGAACACGGCTCACAAAGAGGATCGTCGTCAAGATGACCATCAGACTCTACTGAATGTCTGGGATGCCAAGAGGCCTGTGTCGCTCCCCCACAGCTCAGCCATTTGTGAACAATCACAGCCTCTTGCAAAACCACAAGGACGTCTGTGAGTGTGGGTACAAACTAGTGAAACCCCAAGAAAGTCTGTACTAACGGTATATTGCACCAACATCAACTTCCTGGTTTTGCTAAGGTACCATGGTGACGGAAGATACTGACATGGGGGAAGCTGGGGGAAGGGTTTATGGGGATCCTCTATCTTGTAACGTCTGGTGAGTCCAACTATTTCAAAATAAGAAGACACCTATCTATAAACCGTCTAGAGAACAAGCACGTCTAGGAAGGCACTCACGGCCAGCATCGTCTACCTTAGAGACGAAGATTTAACTTTTCATGTAAAAATAAGGCCTTGAATGACAGTGTATCATTAAAGAGTGCTATTACTATTAGGTCATTAAATATGAAATGTCTGATTTCAAATCAAAAGTTTAGTTTATTATATCTCAAGCAAGAAGCGGTACAATGAAAGTATGCGCCTAAACTAGCAACACGGTGTTGCCATCTTAGCGGCAGCTTGCTTATGCCAGCAGCGAAGCAGCCTGGAGAGCGAGTGGCGATGAAATCGTGAAAGGTTTTTTCACAGCTTGTTGAGAATTGAATATTTTTCCGTGGAAGAAGTGGTCCCAAGCCTGGAAGAAGTGGTAAGCAGTTGGTGCAAGGTCTGATGGTGGATGACAGAGGGTTTCCAAGTCCAGCTTCTGTAGTGTGAGCAGTGTTGTTTTTTTTGCAACACGTAGCGTTGCAAGAGGACTGGCTTGTGTCTCTAGTGACCATTCCCGGCTGCTTAATTGCAACTATCCACATCATTTTGTCCAGTTGGTTACAGCAGACATCCGCTGTAATTGACCCGCCAGGTTTTATCAAGTTAGAGTGGATAATACCAGCGCTGGACCACCAAACAGACACCATTGCTTTTTCTGATGAATATTCAGTCTTGGACTATATTTTCGCACTTCGTCTTTTTCCAACCATTGTGCTGAATGCTTGCAATTGTCAAAATTCATCACGCATAACAACACGGTGTAGAAATGGTTTGCCTTTATGTTGTGACAGCAAAGAAAGGCAAGCTTCTAGATTTCTCTTCTGATGTTTGTTTAATTCATGCAGTACCCATCTATCCAGCTTCTTTATCTTGCCCATTGGTTTCAAATGCTCCAATATTGTTGGAATAATAATATCAACTCTTGCTGCTAATTCACAAGTATGTTGAGATGGATTTGTTTCCACTACAGCTCTCAGCTCACCATGACCCACCTTGGTCTCAGGTCCCCCACGTGGCTCATTTTCAAGATTAAAATGACCAGAATGGAACTTCTTGAGCCATCGGTGTACTGTGCATTCATCAGCCACATCCTTCCCAAACACTTCATTGATATTTTGAGCTGTCTGTACTGCATTGGTTCCACGACAGAACTCATATTTGAAAATAACACGAAGTTTTGACTTATCCATGGTCAAAGTGAAATGTCAGAGATATCGACTCTCAAACTTAGCACCTAAGAAAATCGGACATTTCATACTTAATGACCTAATGCTGCTGTTGCTGCTACTAGACACAGAAAATATTTAGAAAGCCCATGGGGAGGGGATGGGGAATAACAGTTACAGTTAGACACAAGTTCTTTTAAACGCTCAATACCATTGAAAAAAGAGGAGATTGGACCCTGATCCAAATAAAGCAACTATAAAAAGATATTTCTGAGATAACTCCTAAAACAGAAACCAAAACTGGGTTCCAATGATATTAAGAAGTTGTTGATTTGGGGGGCGGGGTGTAGTAATAGTATCACAGTTATGTAAAAAAAGGAGAGAAAAAGCCCTCATCTCCTTATCTGTTACAGATGCACCCTGAAGTATTGCTGAGTGAAAAGACGCAATGGGGAATTGGCTTTAAAATATTCTAAGCGGGGTGGTGGCAGGCGGACAGAGGTCGCAGGGAGGAAACCGGAAGGGCTACCACAGATGACCAGGGGAGTTCCGTGTCGCGCACACAGCGCTCATCATTGATCCTCTCTACTGGGACTATTTGAAAGTCTCTATAACGGAGAGCTGAAAAAGAAAAGGAAGTAGGAGGGACTCACCAAGCTAATGGTGACAACCTCTTCGTAAGCCAGGGAGGTCTCCCCAGCGATTGTGCCCGAGCCCCTGAGATTCTCCACGCCCAAGCCATCGTCCTTCCCAATGACATCCGTGATGACGTACCTGCCAAAACCCAACACAGGTGAAAGACCAAGCTCCAACCCAGAAAGTCCCAAGGAGCCGAGGCAGGAAGGACGGGGCAGTACGGGGAGAGACCAAAAGTGGAAAAGAAGCCAGAGGCTAAAAGACAGCAGGGAACTAGGACCCTCATGACGGGTGCTAACATTTCTAAAAGGGCAAGTATAGCATCAAAAATTGCCACCCTGTCCCTTGACCTAAGATATCTGCCTGTTCAGAGGCTGCCTTAGTAAAATGTCACTCCACCCCACATTCCTCTAAAAGCATATCTAGAATAGCATTTGGTGCTACAGAGAGATGGGGGGTACACAGCTGAAGCCTGTTCACAATTAAGATTCCATGACCACATAAGCCTGTCCAGAGAAACCCCTGTTAGAGAGTCACAAAGCACTTCAGCATGTTAAAGGTTCTGACAAGTCCTGCACAGTACAGATGCTTATTAAATCTCATTTAATCCAGTATTTCCCAAACTCATGTGACTATGGAAATTTTTTTCTCTCCTACATATCACTAACTAACATTCCAGAAAACCCAGTCTAGGAATTCCTGATTTAGTCAATCCCACTAAGAAAGACACAACTACCTTCGATGTCCTCAAAGAGCAGATCCCTGCCCTGCCCATATCTTCCCACCTTGCCAAATCACCGCTGCATCTGTTCGGCTAATTTGGTCATAAAGTGTGAGCTTGTGGCTCCTGGGACATCCTAAGAATTAGACCCAATCTAATTCTCCCTGCAGGACGTGCTATTTTTATGGAAGGGGCGACTCATTTTAGAATGACAAGGATGGGTTCACCCTGGAGAATGTCCCAAATGTTTAAGTCATCAGTGCCCCCCATGGAAGCTTAGGGGTTCCACTGTATAAATCACCACCACCCCACTTGAAAATATCAGTCACCACAAGCCCGGAGGAAATGAGACAGATTCCCTGTTACCAGCTGATATGAGCCATGAACAAAATTAAGGAGCTACCCGATGAGTCATTTACCTGGATTCTCCTCCTTCCTCGATGTGTTTACAGTGGACGGAGTTCAGGGAGCTAATTCTGGTGTAGTCTTGTGGGGTCAAGTACAGGTACTTAAATCCCTTAAAAAATAGACTTCAGTGAGGCTATGAATCCAGTTAACTGCACTGACAGCCACTGTTTTTTTTTTTTAAATGTCAATATGGTAGGGGTAAATGTTAACATGCTAATAACACGTCAATAACACTTTAATATGCCTGATGTTAATACCATGTTAATAATAGCTATCAACTGAAGGTTGGCTTTGAGCTAAGTCCTTTCCGCCCATCCTTACAACACAGCTTCACGCTTTTCCTGGTTTTCCTGAGTCACCATTTCTCAGTCTTTTCCTTATTGCTCCCTAAGGAGCCGTCTCAGAAATTTTAATTTAATGAAATTTTTTTTTTTTTTGAGACAGAGTCTCACTTTGTTGCCCAGGCTAGAGTGAGTGCCGTGGGATCAGCCTAGCTCACAGCAACCTCAAACTCCTGGGCTCAAGCAATCCTCCTGCCTCAGCCTCCTGAGTAGCTGGGACTACAGGCATGCGCCACCATGCCCGGCTAATTTTTTCTATATATATATTAGTTGGCCAATTAATTTCTTCCTATTTATAGTAAAGACGGGGTCTCGCTCTTGCTCAGGCTGGTTTCGAACTCCTGACCTCAAGCAATTCGTCTGCCTTGGCCTCCCAGAGTGCTAGGATTACAGGCGTGAGCCACCGCGCCTGGCCTAATTTAATGACATTTTAATATTAAAGATATCCTGTTTATGTACTGTTTACGTACCCTGTATGCATATATATATGCACAAAAATATTTTATTGCCACCCCAAAGAAAATTCCTCTGCCCAGGGGGGAGTTTAATATCACCCCACACCCCAAGAATGCATGTATTGGTTGGAAAGAATGACTATCCTCTATTGATTCTCACATCACAAAATGTGTGCTGTTATCTCATTCATCTTGCCCTTTTACTGTAGTTTATCTGTGCATCTGTTGGATGATCTTTAAGAACGCTCTGAGGCTGGTGGCAGCGTATTACTCTGCATTCAGGAGATGCTCAGCATGTATCAGCTCAGCCTTTGTAAACTTTGTTTCATTATCAACCCCCTAAGGAGCCTTTTTAGACATTTTATTTTTCCTAATCACCACCCTCCCCACCAATGAAATTTTAAAACCACTGCTATACTGCAAGGCAGTACCTGTCTACCTGCGCTTTACACATCAGAAGAGTAAGATTTTTTTCCGCCCTCTTGCAGCTGTTATAACCCCGACTGCAAAGACGTGAGCAGAACGGAATGCCCCTGCCACGACAGCTTCGTGACGTACTTTCTGGGGGTCTTCTGGGTCCACCCACGCCACCTGGAACATGTGCTTGATCTCCTCCGCCATGCCGATGCGGGCCCCGCTGTTGGCCGCCACGTAGATTTGGGGGATGCCCTCTGCCCGGGCCATCTCAGATGCCCGCAGGTACAGAAGGTCCTCCCCTGGGCCAAAGGACCCGATGCGGAAGGTGATGTCGTTGCCGATGACAATCACGTCCCGCCCTTCTGGATACTCCTGGGTCTTTAGCCTCATTTTGAAGGCCACCATGCCTACCTAGCAAGGAGATGGACGCACAGGGAAGATGAGATTGTTCAGGGGCAGCTTTGCGCAAAGGGTGACTGACTGTGGCCGGGGGCCTGGCTCGGCTCAGCGTTACCTCGTTTCCGCCAGGAAGCCGGTTCATCTCCACCAGCTGACCCTGGGGGTCCAGCACCAACTCGGTGTACACCAGGATGTCTTTGGGGTACTTGTCCGGGGAGCCCCACAGTTTAAAGAGAGCCTGGGGAGAGCAGAGGAAAGAGGAAAAACGAAGTCAGTGGATGGAGACGATCTGTCGTGATTTCAGTGTGAATTTTCTAGTTCTTTCTTTTATTTATTTATTATTATTATTTTTTTTTTTTGAGACAGAGTCTCACTTTGTTGCCCAGGCTAGAGTGAGTGCCGTGGCATCAGCCTAGCTCACAGCAACCTCAAACTCCTGGGCTCAAGCGATCCTCCTGCATCAAGCGATACTCCTGCCCAAGTAGCTGGGACTACAGGCATGCGCCACCATGCCCGGCTAATTTTTTTTTCTGTATATATTAGTTGGCCAATTAATTTCTTTCTATTTTTAGTAAAGACGGGGTCTCGCTCTTGCTCAGGCTGGTTTCGAACTCCTGACCTTGAGCAATCCGCCCGCCTCGGCCTCCCAGGATTACAGGCGTGAGCCACCATGCCCAGCGTTCTTTCTTTTTTAATCATGCAATATTTGAAGCATACAAAAAAAAAAAACCCTGTATAGAATAATAAATAAACACCCAGGCATCCAACTGGTGGCTTTGTCAAATCTTAATATTTCCATAATTGCATAAGATTTTTTTTTCTTTTTTTTTGAGACAGAGTCTCACTCTGTTGCTCCAGCTAGAGTGCCGTGGCGTCAGCCTAGCTCACAGCAACCTCAAACTCCTGGGCTCAAGCAATCCTGCTGCCTCAGCCTCCCGAGTAGCTGGGACTACAGGCATGCGCCACCATGCCCGGCTCATTTTATCTATATGTTTTTAGTTGTCCAGCTATTTCTTTCTATTTTTAGTAAAGACGGGGTCTCACTCTTGCTCAGGCTGGTCTCGAACTCCTGAGCTCAAACGATCCACCCACCTCGGCCTCCCAGAGTGCTAGGATTACAGGTGCGAGCCTCCATGCCTGGCCATTGCTTAAAATTTTTTAAAGAAATAAGAAAAATGCAGTTGAAGCCCCTGGTATACCCTCCCCCTACTTCTCCCCACCCTCCTCCCCGCTCCACCCCTAAGTAACCGTTAGCGACTGCCAGTGCTCAGCACGCTTTCTTATGTCTTTACTTCGTCATACATGCACACATTGAAAATGCGCAGTATTATTTAAACAAACTTTAAATAAACGGCACCATCCTTGACACATCCTTCAGTAACTTACATTTTCTACTCCCCATGATGTTTGTGAGATTTTTCTGTGTTGATAAATTTAGCTCTTGAGCCCTGCTGTTCAGTTTTCCATGGTATGAATATACCGAGAGTTATTTGCTCATCACCATACTTAGGAACACGTAGGTTGTTTCCAGTTCTACACTATTACCCAGGAGGCTGTAATGAACATTCTTATGGCCTCTTCTTAGAAGCAAGGCTGAGGGTTTCCCCAACACACACACCCGGGAGAACTGCTGGGTTCCAGGAAATGTGAACCTTCAACATCACTTGACATTATCAAATAGCTTCCAAGTTTTCTGAACCCCTTAACAAGACCAGTGAAAACATACAAGAGCTCCTTTGCCCCATACATTCTCCAACATTTGGTTTTGCCAGATTTTTAAATGTTTACCCATCTGCCGAGTGGGAAATTGTATCGTCGTATTGATCTGTACTTTGCTGATTATTAATGAAGTGGGCGCCTTTTAAGATGCTTGTCAACCATGTGAGTTTCTTTTTGGCAAGTTTCCTGCTTATAACTCCTGCCTGTATTTTTAATAGTTTTGCTTTTTGTTTTTCCCTAATTGATTTATAAGTGTTCTCAGGATCATCTAGTTGACGACAATAGGCACTGAAATGTATTCTCCCAATCTGGGGCTTAATCTTTTCTCTTTTGTGTAAATAACTTGTAAGTTTCGACATAAATGTATAGGGCTTTATCCTGTATTTCCTTTTCCTGTATCCTGTTTGTGCTTTTAACTGACTCCCAGTGGCTTTCATTTTCCAATGTACACTTTAATAATCCGATAAGTTATTTTCAAAATAACTTTTCAAAACGTTATTTTTTAAAAGTAGACAAAAGCCTCCTCCAAGGCAGTGACCCCATCCTCTTCCTCGTGGTCTATCTAGCCTGAGAATGGTGTCCGCCAAGTACCAGGTACTTAATAAATGACCATGAAAAAGACCACAAGGAAACACATCAAAATGTTAAGCGATTTGTCATTAGGGTATGGGACTACAAGTTACTTTTTTATTTTTTCCATTGTCCTTTAATTTCCAAAGTTTCTAAATCATACTACCTTTATCATTGGGATGAGTTAGGTTTATTTTGGGAAAACATACTATGAAGTCAATCCCAACATTAATTTCTTTTTCTTCATGAAGATCTTATTCTTTTTTTTTTTTTTTTAGAGACTGTGTCTCACTATCACCTGGGCTACAGTGCTGTGGCATCATCATAGCTCAATGCAACCTCAAACTCCTGGGCTTAAGCGATCTTCCTGCCTCAACTCAGCCTCCTGAGTACCTGGGACTACAGGCACGTGCCACCACGCCTGGCTAATTTTCTTTTATTTTTTGTAGGGACAGGGTCTTGCTATGTTGTCCAGGCTGATTTTGAACTGAACTCAAGTGATCCTCCTGCCTTGGCCTCCCAAAGTGCTGGGATTACCAGTGGGAGCCATCACGCCTGACCCCAACACCTTGTTCTTTAGACTGAGTCTTTAGAAGAGGATCTAAGGATGGGGGGTTGGTTCTGGCAGAATCTGCTGGGAGGAGCTGGTTGCAGGGGGTGACACATCTGCGCAGCAGACTTACCTGCCTGAACATTTCCGGGAAGTCATAGATGTAGGTGGTCCCCAGGGACTGGGCCTGGAATCGCTTGGCCTGCAGCAGGTCCTTGGTGACATAGGCAGTATTGATCAGCATCCCATGCTGGGGCCCTTGTTTGTTGCCAAAGGAGTGAAACATGATCTGGACCAGAAGGAAAGGAAAGGAAAACAGAGAGTGAGAGAGCAGGTCATAGACAACCACATTCCTCCCCAGTTCTCTCTGCCCTGTCCTCAACAACAAAACAATGTGGAGAAGTCGGGCATGTCCAGTCGCATAACGATGGGCGTGCCTGGGATAGGCACAATGCTCTTCTTTACTGCTGCGGGCAACCAGGACAAGAAGGGACGGTGGGAGCTGGGGAGACGCAGCTCCGAAAATGCAGCGCAGTGCCACTCACATAAACAAGAGCGAGCACAGAGGCCGGCACGGTGGCTCACGCCTGTAATCCCAGCACTCTGGGAGGCTGAGGCGGGAGGATCGCTTGAGGTCAGGAGTTCGAGACCAGCCTGAGCAAGAGTGAGACTCCCGTCTCTACTAAAAATAGAAAGAAATTAATTGGCCAACTAAAAATATATAGAAAAAATTAGCCGGACATGGTGGCGCATGCCTGTAGTCCCAGCTACTTGGGAGGCTGAGGCAGGAGGATTGCTTGAGCCCAGGAGTTTGAGGTTGCTGTGAGCTAGGCTGACGCCACGGCACTCTAGCCTGGGCAACAGAGTGAGACTCTGACTCCAGAAAAAAGGGTGAGCATAGAAACCAGTGAAATTGAATAAGGTCTGTACTGGGGTTAACAGTCCTGTGCCAATGTCAACTTCCTGTTTTGACAATGGAAGAAAGTCACATAAAATGTTCTCATCAGGAGAAGCCACATGAAGGGTACACGGGAACCTTCTGTGTGATTTTTTCATCTGTACGAATTTGCAACTTCTTGAGAGTCTTGAATCTTTTATTATTTCAAAATAAAAAGTGTATATATTAATATACACACACACAAAGACACATTTACACACACGCTATATAAATATATAAATGAACACACTCACACATATACAAATGACAGTCAAAAGGATATTTAAGTTACAAAAGTCTGTTCTAAAACAGGTTGGGGAAAATATCTATTTTCCTATGTGAATCAATCTGGGAACTGCATTGTCATTGAGCACTGGACTCTATATATCATCCTAAGTGTCACCTAGAATGGATTAAATTTAGGAGGACTTATTCTCCCTCCCAGGATATGAACAACCAGGATTCAGAGGCTGCCATGTTCAACCTAAAACTCAGAGGGGCCATCCCAGCCCCGCGCAGCAAGGCAAGGCAAGACAGCCACCGCACGTCACTCTCATTTACGCCTTGCCGTCCTGAGCAGCCAGCCTCTGCTCTGGCTCAGACTCCCATGGCGGCCCAGCCTTACATTTCCGGATCTGTGGTCTGTCACTTCTTCGTAGATGCTGATGTCCAGGTAGTAGCCCGACTCATTGGTGATGAACAGGCGGATGGGAATGGCACTGCCGGTGGTGGTCTGGCGGATGTTGATCTTGACCTCAGCCTGCAGCACTCGGAGTTTCCACAACCGGCTGCCGTAGCGCATGACCATGGAGCGCACGGACTCCTCGATCTGCCCCAAAACACAGCAATTCCAGCCTCAGAAATCATTCATGCCACATGCACTCATAATAGCACCGATAACAACGGTATGCAAAATGCCTGGGACATAAGTATCCAATAAAAAGTATTAGCTAATAACAGCCAGAGGCATCTTGCTAAGCATTTAAGTCCCATTAACTAGTTTTGCTCTCATAAGTCAGAGAGGCAGGCTTTTATCACCCATTGACAGATGAAGAAACAGGCCGGCCTGAGCTAGTGTTCCTACGTTATGCCATCTTTATAGGCTGCGCAAGCCTGTGCACAGTGTTCTTTCAGAACTACGCAGCCTGGGGAAGCCAGGGCACCTTCGAGGGCCCCTGTGCTCTGCAGACACCAAAGGGACTCCTTTCATCCCAGAACCCCCTCCCCCCATGAACCAGCCAACAGAGAATGGCTACAGATCAGGCTCCCCTCCCCCACCCACGTGCAGTCCCCAGCAGAGCCTGGAACCAGGGAGAGGACAAAATTTTGTTTTGCAAGACATTTTAAGCATCCGTGTCATTCTTACGGTGAAGCGTGGCCCAGACAGGCCATGGCTAAGATAGGGCTGTGGTTAAAAGAAGGCTTTAGAATTGAAGGGTGGAAGGTTTATTTTCCTCCTGCAGAAACTGAGGCTCAAATATGCACGTCGTAGTATCTGGGTCTGGAGTGGCGGGAGACAATACCCTAAAGTGACGTGGCATGAAGAGCCATAAGATTGAACCCAGAGCCTGGTGAGGGCACCCCACCCCTAAAAAGGTGAGACCTTGGAGGGGTCCATGATGACGGTGGGCACGAAGTTAAGGAAGATGTGGTTGCAGTCGGTGCGCACGCTGGTGTTGTTGAAGGCCACCTCCAGCTCGTCCATGGCCTCCAGGAGCAGCCGCTCCCCCTCATTCTGCAGGTACTCGAAGGAGGCCTCCTGCCAAAGGGTGGGAGGGCAGCTGCTCAGGCCGGGGCGCAGGGCCCGCTCCGGGCTGGCCAGCCACGCAGCCGCAGAGAGGCAGAGGCAAGAGGAAAACAACCCCCTCCTCCAAAAAGCGTGCCAGGCGAGGACAGCACACTAGGGGCGAAAGGGTATCAAATGTGTCAAGTATATCGACCGTGTCTTTTATTTTCTGTATCATGACACTTTGACATCTAGGGCCTCGCTGATCTTGGAGGGACCCTCGAGCCAATTCCCAGAGATATAAACAATTCCACATGAGTGCACTTTTCAAACACAACCAACCACCCCAGCGCCCACGTCCCAACCACCTGCTGCATCTGAGCTCTCACACACCTGCCCTAACCGCCCGTGGTCGGGAACCAGAGAATGAGAGTCAGCCTCTGCACCCATAGCCCTCTGAAATGATTCACATTAGCTAAGCCTAAACCTGTTCATTCTGGCCTGCCTGCTTCTTCCCACCGAAACCACCAGAAAGGCTCCCTCTGCCACCCGACCACCCCCATGTGCGGCCCCCCATGTGTCCCCTTCTTCTCGGGAACTGTAACAAACCATCTTTTCAACCACAATCATCTCCTGATCTGTTGGCCTTACCACACCTGAATAATAAAACCTATTAAAACAACCAGTTGACTGAGGTAGCAAAAAACTGAGATCCGCTTAATATCCGCTGATAGGGAGTTAGGGAAAAATAATACATCACACACACAGTGTTTCTGTGCAAGGAAACGGCACACAGCGGACCAGAAAGAGCTCTACGAGCATCTGACCAATGACAAAACAATAGTCTGTCCCCACTGAGCGCCTATCTGCAACATTATACCCCCAACTCTAGGTTGCAGGAATGGAATTAGGTACAGAAAGGGGTGCCAATGGGGCTGGCCCCTCGGTGGCAAGATTCTGGGTCCTTTCCATTCAATTTTTTTTTTCTTTTTTTTTTTTTTTGAGACAGAGTCTTGCTTTGTTGCCCAGGCTAGAGTGAGTGCCGTGGCGTCAGCCTAGCTCACAGCAACCTCAGACTCCTGGGCTCAAGGGATCCTCCTGCCTCAGCCTCCTGAGTAGCTGGGACTACAGGCATGTGCCACCATGCCCTGCTAATTTTTTTTTTTATATATATATATATTAGTTGGCCAATTAATTTCTTTCTATTTTTATAGTAGAGATGGGGTCTCGCTCAGGCTGGTTTTGAACTCCTGACCTTGAGCAATCCGCCCGCCTTGGCCTCCCAGAGTGCTAGGATTACAGGCGTGAGCCACCGCGCCCGGCCTATTCAATTTTTAAAAATAGTTTTCAGTGCTGTTTAAAAGTTTCACAGTATAATCATGGATGACTTTTCTAAAGCAAGGGACAGTGAAAAATGATCACTCACTCCATGGGCAAATTATAAGAGATTCCAGAAAGAAATCAGTATCTTTCTAGCCTCTCAATTCTCTGCTCGTGCAGAGAGATCCACAGGATATAAGAAACAGATCCAAGTGCTACCAGCTGGGACATGATAATAGGCCACTTTGCTACCGGCCTCCCGCCCTAGGCTGGAGCATCACGGAGCAGGGCCAGGTGTGCCCGGTGCACCGTCCCACCCCCAGCGTGCAGCCCAGGGCCTGGCACCGAGCAGGAACTTGAGGAAGGGAAGACCAGAGAGCGAAGGACCAACCTGGAGAAAGAAACACTCTGCAGCATTTTACCTTTGTGATCAGGTCGGAGTGCCTGATGATGGCCCGGACGAAGAACCGGTGGTCTGTCACTTCCACCCCTTCCTTGACCCTGGCAGCACCCAGGTATAGGTGCATCTTGTGGTTGGCGCAGGGCACGGCCGTCAGGTCGAAGTTGCGCATACGGCTGAGCTCTAGCTGGAAGGCCAGGGCAGGCTCCAAGTGACGGTAGATGCGATCTTCCGCAAACTGTAGGCCGACCAGAGAAAGCAGACAGACAGACAGACAGACAGACAGACAGACACACACACACACACACACACACACACACACACAAGGTGTGACATCGGGGCTGCGTGCCTGCTCAGTTCATGCCTTATTCTGCAGACACCCGGCATTTGAGAGTTTAGCACTCAGGAATGTAGCGTTCATTGTGAGCACCTAATTCTGAGCAACCCCCAGGGCGCAAGACATTTGAAGTTTTGCTAAGATCTGGGAAGAGCTATGAGCACTGCAAGACTGGCGTGCTGGGTGCTGGGTGCGCCTCTTGGTTCCTGGGGGAGCGTAGCTAGTTCCCAGCACCTTTCAGCGATACCAGGCTCGTCTCTGTCATGGCATTCACAAGAAGTGCCCAACCCTTGGTTTCTTGGTGGACACTGTCCCCAAAAGAAATGACTGACAGTGCTGGAGAACAAACTAAAAACAAAAAAAGAAGAACCTACAAAAAGGATGGGTCTTCGCTGGAAAAGTAAGGCTTTGGATAAATTAAAATACAAATGCTGAATTTGGTGGGGTCTTAAATTTGTTTGGGAACAAGCCTGCTGTTCTAGAACAGGGATGAGCAAACTTTTTCTTAAAAGGCCAGATGGCAAATGTCTCAGGCTGACAGATCATATGGGTTCTGTCACAGCAACTCAATTCTGCTACTATAGAGTGACTGATAGCCACAGTAGACAATATGGAATCCAATGGGTGTGACCGTGTTCCAAATAAAAACTTTGTTCATAAAAACAGGCAGCTAGTGTGCAAGTCATAGTTTGCCAACCACTGTTCTAGAAGCGCATAAGAATAGCTGGGCTTGGTGGCTCACGCTTGTAATCCCAGCACTTTGGGAGACCGAGGTGAGAGGATCGCTTGAGGCCAGGAGTTCAAGACCAGCCTGGACAACACAGCCAGACCGCATCTCTAGCAAAAGAGGCTGGCATAAAACAGTCTTCCTGAGTATACCAGCAAGCACGAAAATTATCCAAAACAAGACAGAAACATATAGGGAGGCAAAAAAGGCAAGATTCTCTTGTTCTGAGCTCCGCGCAGACAACACAAGGTCTCTGATTGGAAATACAACCCCAGAGGAAGAATGGAATCTACATAAAAGTTGTCACATTTTAGAATCTGGGACTGCCTTAAGGACTGGGGGCTGCATTCTTCACAAATATCAAAGATGCCAGGGAAGAGAGAACAACGCCATTGCTTCTGGCCATACCTCATCTCTTGCTCTGAATGTGAAAAACTTGGGAAATTCTTTCTGCAAAAAGAAATCCACACAAAAGACAATTAAATCAACTCATCGAAAGATGTGTGTGCTTATCTTGTGATTGTGAATGAGAACCCAGTCTGCTTCTAGAATGAATCATTTGGAGAGCCTTCTCCTCCTGTCTAGCAATTGATCCCTCCCACCCTAGTCTACAGAATAAATGTCACGTCAACGGCACTGAGGCTTGGAGAACAGAAAGAGACGAACTGAGCACTCGACTGACCTCCTGGGCAATCAGGAACGTGATTCTTCGGAGTCCATAATCCACGAGGATATTTTTCTGCATTAAAAGCCAAAGACACAATGGAATGTTAACTGATCGCGAAATGGACTGGAGTACCACCACCCGTTACCACACAAACCAGCTTTGCAGACGTGAAGTTAAGTGGGGGAAGCCAGTCACAAAAGACCTCCTATCCCACGATTCCATTTAGATGAAATGTCCAGAATTGGCAAATCTACTGAGACAGAAAGTAGAGGAGTGGCTGCCCGAGGCTGGGGTGGGAGAGGGCTCCAGGCTGGGGAACAACCCTAACTGCTAATGGGTACAGGGGCTTTGCTGGGAGGTGACAAAAACGTTCCAAAATTGATCCTGTTCATAACTGCACAACTCTGTGAATATACTGAAAGACATTAAATTGCACACTTTTTAAATGGGTTAATTGTGTAGTATGTGAATTATTTCTCCATAAAGCTGTCATAAAAACGATAGTCCAAACATCCTGTTGTACACTGTAAATATATATAACATTTATGAGTCAATTATACCTCAGTAAAGCTGGAGATGGAAAAAAAGACAAGTTGAGCGAAAAAGCTCAGCACGAAAAAGTACAAACTATGATTCCATTTATACAAAATGCGAGAACAGATCAAAACTAATCTATCTTGTTAGAAGTTGGGATACAGCCAGTTGTCTTGGGGTGGGGGGTAACAGCGAAAGGAGGAGGCACAGGATGGCTTCGGGGGGGGGAGGGTCGGGAGGTTCGTTTCTTCATCTGAATGTTGGTTATACTTGAGCGTTCACTCTGAAATTCATCAAGCTACATACATTTATGATTTGTGCACTTCAATTAAAAATTGCCCAAGAAAAGGATGAAACTGTTCTCTCCTCACTCTCTCAATGAAATAAATACTATTACAGGCGGATTTATGGGGAAAGAAAAACACCCAGAAGACAAGAAAACAAAGCTATTATTTGATTTGCCAACATGGGAAGCAAAATTATTAGGGGCATCCTGGATTTTCAGTGTGACATCCCAATCCACAAATGAGGTGACACCTGAGCTCGCTGGGCACTGTTCTGCCTCCCAATGTCAGCTATGTCAAGAAGAAACACGCTGCACAGAAACACGCCACTATTTTTTTTTTTTTTTTTTTTGAGACAGAGCCTCACTTTGTTGCCCAGGGTACAGTGAGTGCCATGGCGTCAGCCTAGCTCACAGCAACCTCAAACTCCTGGGCTCAAGCAATCCTCCTGCCTCAGCCTCCCGAGTAGCTGGGACTACAGGCATGTGCCACCATGCCCGGCTAATTTTTTCTATATATATATTTTTAGTTGGTCAATTAATTTCTTTCTATTTATAGTAGAGACGGGGTCTCGCTCGTGCTCAGGCTGGTTTCGAACTCCTGACCTTGAGCAGTCTGCCCGCCTCGGCCTTCCAGAGTGCTAGGATTACAGGCGTGAGCCACCACGCCCGGCCCACGCCACTATTTTCATAGTGGCTACACCTCAGAGGATGGGGTTATAGGTTTTTGTTTTAAAACCTGTTTTTCAGATTTCCCTGCATCATAAACATTTTCTACAATGAACACCAATACACTGTGGAGTTGTCAAGCAAAGGGCATGTATATCTGTGAAAATAATGTCCCTAAGCTTTCCTGGCGTTCTCCGCAATTCAGCTTCATAGCATCTCCCACCCATGAAGCACCAGGCTGGGTCCTCCAAGGGACCCCAAGGCAGACAGAGCTAAGAGGTGTCCCTCCTACCAAGATAACATGGGGAATAAAAAACACATATACACATAAACAGACTAAAAAGCAACTGAAAATCCCCAAGTGTTCTTGAAGTTGCGACCAAAGTCAGGGGGGCAAAGGCCTCGTAACCAGGCAGCATACCTGGCACGTCTGATTATTTTATGAAGAATCTCAGACCCCATTTTACAGATGGGAACACTGAGGATCAGAAAGGTAAAGTCACTTGCCCCAGGTCACACAAATGCCTGGTCAGCGCCCTTGCACTGTTTCTACAACCTACCATTGCCACGATCCTCCTCATCTGTCTGTCTGCGGCCAAGGACCCTAGATGTAGATAACAGCTATCCCCACTGCCAGGGTGACAATATGCATGGTGACAGCCACCACAGGCTTACAAAGCAACCTGCAGTTACCTGCCTAAACAGTCAATGTTGCCGGCCAGTTTTTAAATTGCAAATTTCTGGGTTATTCCAACAAAAACATTCCCCCTAAACCCCAGACTGTTTATTGAGCATGTCCTCTGTGCTCACGACATGCTAAGCGTCATGTATATTTTGTCATTTAATTGTCACAACCCCCCAGAGGAGAGAAATGCTGTGCCACCTTCAGCTACCTCCACTCAAGGTCCCCGGCTACGAGGAAGGACAGAGCTGGGATGGAAAGGCCGCCCCCAACGCCGCTCTGGCGCACGGACCACCTCGCCAAGACCAGCACCTCCCCCTTCCGCAGGGCCCCCCGCCTGCCCCCACTGAGCAGAGCGCGCCTGGGGTACCTTGGATTGTACGAACGTCCGCAAGATGCGCACCAGCGCCTCGTCCTCCAGATGGTCTGCGCACTGGATGGCCACGTTCAGAATGTGGATGGGCTCTTCCCGGAGGCTCTAAGGGGCAAAAGTGAGGTGGGGCGGGGGTGTTGAGAAGGGCTGGGGCCATGGCCCACCCCCCCTCCCCAGGCTGCTCCCTGCGCTTGGACGCTTGCCTTGCAGTCATCCTCGGAATACAGGGAGGCGCGGGCCTTGCTGAAGAGGGGGGCGTCTTTGGGCACGTTGGCAAAGCAGGAGATGACCTCGTCAAAGTTCCTGGGGGCGCGGGCACAGAGGGAGGGTGAGGGGCTGCCGTCCCGGGGGGCCGTGGCTCGAACCTCCGAGCCAGGATCCCACCCAACCCTGCGCAGAGCTCAGACGAGGTGGTTCCCTGTCTAGGTCCGAGGCAGCCCTGCCGGGGGTCTTTCCCCAAAGGGAAGGATGGGCCCCTGCGATCTGTGTTCAGGAGAGAGGAAGGTCCCTGCACTTCGGGACAGCAGCTCTCAGCTTCCCCTTTCACTGGTTGGGAGACCCTAGAGACCTCACCCCACCCCTGAACCAAACGAGGACTGTGAGAGTCATCACCTCGTGGGGCTCTTCCGAAGACTCAACGAGATGATCCAAGCACAATGCTGGCCACACAATAAAAGGTTGAGAAAAGACCGAAACAGTAATAGTACTGCCAGCCGACATGTATTGAGCATGTTATCTTGCACATTAGTTATACTTTAAATATACAATATCATGTAGTATCTCATTTAATGTTCACGGCACCCCTAAAAAGTTGGTCCTTCTATTATTCCCATTTTGTAGATGAAGAAACTGAGACACAGGGAAGCTAAGCCATTTGTTGGTCTCACGGCCGGGAGAAGCAGAGCCAGGACTCAGACGCAGGCCAGCGGCCACACAGGCTCACGGCCTCGGCTGCAGTGCTGCTATGAGCCCGCCGCGCCGTGTGTACGGGCATGCCCCACCCCACGCGTCCTTTGGGAGGCCGGGCCACACTGGGTACCTGGTGAAGTCCTCGAATCTCCTGAAGGCCACCATGGCCCCCATGCGCTGGCACAGGGGCGAAAACCCGCTGTCCATGAAGAGCTCCGTGCTGTGCCGCAGCAGGTCGGGGTTGCTGATGCTGACGGGCATGGCCATCCTAGGGAGGGGCGACCACAGGTGAGGGTGAGACGGCTGCTCGCAGGCCCGCCCCTAAGAGCCGCTGCCGCCCCTGAGGCTTCACGTGAGCTGGAACAGGCTTAGAGCCCTCCCGAAGCGGGGCTTAAAATGCTGTGGGGGATGAAGGGGGGGGCCGGCGGCTGAGGGGTCTCATCCGATTCCTTACAACCTGGTACAGAGGATGAGCTTGACAAGTCAATGAATGAATGAATGAATGAATGATGCATGCATGCATGCAAGAAAGTCCAGTCCCAACACAGTCCCGAGGTAACTCCAAACGGTGAATTTGGCTACACGGAGAATAAACAAATAGTGCCAGCATCGATGTCCCTTGGAGACCCCTAGCCCTGGGCAGCTGCTGTGGGGGCTGGCTGGGTCCTGAGGGACCCCCAATTCTTCCCCCTCCATCAAATCTGCTCTTGGGACAAAGCCAGCAGCCTATGAGAATCTAGAAAGCCACTGTCCCCAGGAACAAATGCAAACGGGCCACCCAAGGTTGTTAGAATCAGGCCCAGGCATCAGGTACAGGAGGGGTTACCAGATGTCGCACAGGAAGGTCAGCACAGCGGGCCTGAGACTGTTCCCTGAAGGGAGACCTGCTCGCAACGGTGGCCTGTGGCTGGCGTCCGGGAACTTGGGTTTGGGGAGGGTTGCCATCATCCCCTGAACGATAAGGGTGGCTCGCTGGCCCTGACCTATTTGCACGGATGGTATGGTTCATGCTCAATGCCTTCTTTCTTCTGGGAGCCTGGGATTTTCACGCCAGGAAGAGGATGCTTATGTGATCAGCTGCCAATCAAAAGCCTGGTGCTGTGTCTCTAATGAACCAGCAGCCAACCCTTCACAAGTGATGCCACAACTCATTGCTGGGGGGAATTAAGTGTGTCCCACGTGAATCCACCGGGAGAGGACCCTGCAGCTTCGGCATGGTTTACCCTGGACTTTAGCCCACGTGCCTTTTGCCTTTGCTAATTCTGCTTAGGATCCTTGCACGGCAATAAGTCAGATCCATAAATATGACTTTATACTGAGTCCACCCAGTGAATGATCGGACCTGGAGGTGCTCCCGGGGACCCCCCAGACAGGTGTGTGCATTCCTGTTGAGTACCCCTGAAATCATAATCCAGACCCCCACTTTCTCCTGGACAGCCAAACCCAGAGGTCACAGACTGGCACGGTGGCGGCGTGGCTGAGTGCAGCCTACACACTGACGGTGGTCCGGGCAGCCTGTTTAACTAAATCCATGAATTAACATGTACTCATTGCACGTGAATTAGCTGCCCCACTGAAATATTGAGGGATTTCAGATTTTTTTTTAAAACAAAATCTAGGTGGTCCTGCTTCCGGTGGAAAAAACCCACGGAAAGGTCTGGTGGTGACGGCCACATCCCCACAGGGTAACAGAGAACAGAGCCAGACGGCAGCCCTGCAGCAGGGCACGGCCAGCTCCCTCCCAGCGCCCACAGGAAGCCCTGCTGACCTCTCGTCCGACCTCATCTTGGGTCTCAGTGACCCGATTCACCTCGTGCCTGGTGCTCTGGACACAGGTGTCTGCCGGCACCAAGCCAGGCCTTCCTGGGGGGAGACGTCACTCCTCAAAGGGCTGGGGGGGCAGCCACAGCCCTTTGGCCCTGAGGGCCATTGTGAGACCCTTACACGGTCCGGGAATCCTTCCAGGGTCCTTAGTGTCTCTCTGGGTCAAAAGAGGACCCTGAATCTACATGTACATCCTTTCTAAAAACCAAGGGACAGCCACAGCTCTTAGGAGAGCCACCTTCCTTTCCTGATGGGGCTGAACCATCGAGACAATACAACCAAAAGAGAAAAGAATTTCTCCTAGAGGTAGACAGCTGCGAAGTGTCCCACACCACACCCCCCGGAACCCGCAAACATGACCCCAGGCAGCTAGCCGTCCATCCCCTTTCCTCTCAACGGGCAAAATGCCACAGTCCTTTACTTTTTTCTTTTTTTAATAAGAATGGTAAAAAAAAAAAATGATAAATAGGGAACGAAGGTGCCTCATGGGGAAGCTGCTTTTCTTTATTCATCCAAAACAGAGCAGCACCTTTCTTCTTAAAACCCTCGGAAGGAGAAATTTATTTCCCAAAACCCTAGGAAGCTAGAAAAAATCCCTGCTCCAAGAGAACGCTTGGCAAGTCATACTGCTGTCCCACCACCACCAAAAAAAGAAGAAAAAAAGAAAAAGAAAGCATGAACCCTGTTGCCTGCATAGATCTGACCAACTGAACCCCCAAATCATGAGGATGCCATTGCGGCCATAAGCGAGGCCTGGGGAACCCCCCTGAGAACCGGACCAGAGGAGCGCAGGGAGAGCAAGCAAACGCTCTGGACTCCAGGAAGGCGGAGCCGCTTTAGGGGAAGGTGTCGCACTCCGCCTGGCCAGAACAGAACTCCGGGCCCTGAAATCAGGCAGATTAAACAAGAGATCAGGAGCCGGGGGACCCAGATGTCCCCGCGTGAGAACTGTGCTGCGGTGGTGGAGGGCAGAGTGCGGTGGACATGGACGAGCCAACACGCGTGCCCGAGCCCTAGCTGGGAGGGCTCGAGAAGGCCATGTTAAGAGCTTGCAGGGGGCCGGGCGCGGTGGCTCACGCCTGTCATCCTAGCACTCTGGGAGGCCGGGGCGGGTGGATTGCTTGAGTTCAGGAGTTCGAGACCAGCCTGAGCAAGAGCGAGACCCCATGTCTACTAAAAATAGAAAGAAATTAATTGGCCAACTAATATATATAGAAAAAATTAGCCGGGCATGGTGGCACATGCCTGTAGTCCCAGCTACTTGGGAGGCTGAGGCAGCAGGATTGCTTGAGCCCAGGAGTTTGAGGTTGCTGTGAGCTAGGCTGACGCCACGGCACTCACCCTAGCCTGGGCAACAAAGTGAGACTGTCTCAAAAAAAAAAAAAAAAAAAGAGCTTGCAGGGGAGAGCATGGCCGGGGCTCAAACTCCTACACTGCACATGTGAGAGGAGTGCTGCCTCCGTGTGTCAGGGGAAGGCCTCGGGCTTCCCATCTGTGAAACGGGGGTACAAGCACACTTTGGCCGACAGATGGTAAGGGCTGCGTGAGACGAGCGTGGCCGCAGTGACAGCCACCGTGGCAGCATGCAGCCGGACAGCAACAACAGGGGTCGCTCAGATTTGTCACTGGGACCGCTGCTATCCGACAACTTTCTTCATTCAGGAACTTCCCTAAACGCTGTCATGTGCCTTATCTCATTTGCTCTCCCCAACGGTCTGGGATTGCACTGTCCGTTAGAACGTTCTATGGTGACTGAATGTTCTAGAACTGCAGTGTGTCCGATAGGGCAGCCATGAGCCACATGCGGCTACTGAGCACTTTTGAAGCAGCTAGTATAACCAGGGAGCTGAACTGTAATCTCATTTTAAGTTAAACAGGCGCGTGTGGGTAGTGGCTACTGCACCGGGCGGTTCCAATGGAGGAGGTAGACTCTGGATCGTCTCTGTTTTACAGAGAGGGACAGGGGCAGCGGGGAGACCTCGGCACGCCCAGACATACTTGCTGGGTCTCCCCGAAGACAGGACCGCAGGGGTCGGGGAGAAAAGGAGCCCGGCCCGTCCCCAGGCACGCGCCCCTCCGTACCGGTTTGGGTGGGAAGAGGGCAGCATGAACTGGAACTCCACCACGCAGGTGCCGTCCGGGAGCTGCCGGTGCTGCAGGCTGTTCAGCTCGTAGGCGATGTAGCCCCTCCGCACGTAGACCTGCACAAGCAGAGGGGTTAGCGCGACAGACGCCACGACAGACGCCCCTCGGCACGCAGAGCACCCTCAAAACGTCAGAGGTCCCAGGCAACCTCCCGACTGTGCGACCCACAGGGTCTAAAACACACAGCAGAGAGGGAAGGCTCTAAGCTCAGAGGACACAGAGAGGAGAAAAAGCCACCGACAGCCCCAAAGCAACCCCAAAGCAACAGGACAGTCATGTTAACACACAAGGCGTCATCTCGTATTTTCTTAAAAGGACCCTAAAAGAGCAGGAATAAAAATTCTGATTTCCTGAGTAACTAACAAAACACTACCGGGCTCTAATCTGGGGTTTGCTGCTGGCCACGCCCTTCTTGTCCCATCTCATAGGGGCAGGCACCGTAAGTTGTCACCTAAACTCCTTCAGGCTCCTGTAGTTCTAAGCAGAAAAGTCTTTCAAAGGCATTGAATAAATGTGAGTACTTTTTTTTTTTTTTAATAGAGATGGGGGTCTCATCATGTTGCTCAGGCTGGTCTCAAATTCCAGGCCTCGAGTGATCCTCCTGCCTCGGCCTCCCAGAGTGCCAGGATTATAGTTTGGAGGAGGTGCCCTGGACTCAGCTCTTGGGGGTTAGTATGTGACTGTGACCTGCTGGAATGACTCAGGAGATCGGCGGTGGTTACCACCGCAGACCCTGGAATCAGGCGGGCGGAGCACGAAACCTGGTTCTGCCGCTTCCTAGCTGTGTGACCTTGTGCAAGTCACTTCGCCTCTCTGAGCCTCAGTTCCTCCCTGTGTAAGTGCAGTGCCCACCCAGCAGAAAGAATGATACGATCACGATCAAAAGGCGTGTGGCCTGGGGTGGGGCGCAGGGTGGGTGGCGGTAAGTGCTAGAACTGGCGAGGTCAGTACTGTCACTCGGGGACTCTCCTGCTCACCTCCAAGGACGCCATGCACACGACTTTGTTAGCGTGATAGAAGAAGGAAGGCAGGACGTCAAAGATGGTAGTTTCTGAAAGTATTAATTTCTGCGGGAGACAAAAAGGGAAACAAAGAAAAGTGTTAATGACTGTGAACGGCTTTTAACCCCCAGCTGGAGGGGTGGGCGCCGTGGGACCGGGTAGAAGCCCTTCTTGCTGCTACCGCTAAGAGTGGCCGGTGGCCCGAGGTGCAGGGGACTTCTCCCGCGTCCGATCGCAAAGATCCAAGTGAGGCCCCCGGGCTGCGGTGTGTGCTCTGCAGAGGGAGGAAGGAGGGAGACGGCCTCACCTTGAGGTTCTCCGGGCAGAACTGGTGGCCGTACATGTCGATGGCGGACAGGAAGATGGACTCCACCTGGTTGTGGCGCAGCTCGTAGGAGGGGAGGTGGGAGGCAATCAGGACCTGCGGGGGACAGGACGGAGGGCCGGGGTGAGACGACCTCCCAAGGGGAGAGGGCTTGAGGGCCAGACGTGGGACGGTGCACCCAGGGAGACCCTACCTGTCTGGCCCGGAGGGCCACTTTGCAATGCTCACTCTTGCTCAGCTGAGTGAGCTCATTGAGGATGGACGTCAGCTCGTCTGACAGGGAAGGGTCTGGGCCACAGAGCTCATCCTTTGGGGGACAAAAACAGAATGCAGCAGATGGCTTTTCTGCAGCCGAGAGAGAACATCCCAGCACCTGCCTCGGCCCAGGAGCGCAGCTGCCCAGCAAGCTAGACGGCTGCCCAGCCTAACACTTAAAAAAGCTAGCCATGGGCCGGGCGTGGTGGCTCACGCCTGTAATCCTAGCACTCTGGGAGGCCAAGGCAGGTGGATTGCTGGAGGTCAGGAGTTCGAAACCAGCCTGAGCAAGAGCGAGACCCCATCTGTACTATAAATAGAAAGAAATTAATTGGCCAAATAATATATATAGAAAAAATTAGCCGGGCATGGTGGCGCATGCCTGTAGTCCCAGCTACTCGGGAGGCTGAGGCAGCAGGATCGCTTGAGCCCAGGAGTTTGAGGTTGCTGTGAGCTAGGCTGACGCCACGGCACTCACTTTAGCCTGGGCAACAAAGCGAGACTCTGTCTCAAAAAAAAGAAAAGAAAAAAAAAAAAAAGCTGGCCACTACCTTCTACATACGAAAACCCCAAAAATCATTTTTTTTCTTGTTAACTTGGGTGAAACTATTTCATCTCATATACTGTAGCTCACAGTATCATGTTTTGTTTTGTCACTAACAAAGTCCTATGACTACTGAATTGATATTCAGAAACTAGGTCCCCTTAAAACACTCAAAAAAGTTTCATTTCAAAGTAATCATTCAAATTTGCAAGTCTTTGATGAAAGCCTCCTAAGTACCAAATACCATCAGGTGCATAAAACTGGCTATTTTTCTAACAAATGCAACCAAAAAAATCCAGAATAATAATGAATCTCACATATAACCCCCAAACTGTAACTGATTCAACATTTTTAGCCTCCTTCACCAAGAGGCCTTGAGCAAGTGTCCCAATTCTCTGAGCTGAGGACTACCCATCTTCCCCAGGCCGTCTTCTGGTGTATGTGATTTTTGTAAGTTCATGTCCAGAGGAAAGTCACTATGTGCACAAAGAATAGTGACCAGCAGAATAATCCACAGACCTGACCCCAGGCCTTTGCCAGGCTGACTGCGCTAGATTACAAGTGCATCTTGCTTTGCAAACACTCAAACTCCAAAAAACTCCATTCAAAGAAAGTATTTTGAAAAGCAATGGGGCCGGGTGTGGTGGCTCACACCTGTAATCCTAGCACTCTGGGAGGCTGAGGCAGGCGGATTGCTCAAGGTCAGATGCTTGAAACCAGCCTGAGCAAGAACAAGACCCTGTCTCTACTAAAAATAGAAAGAAATTAATTGGCCAAGTAAAAATATATAGAAAAAATTACCCAGGCATGGAGGCACATGCCTGTAGTCCCAGCTACTTGGGAGGCTGAGGCAGCAGGATCGCTTGACCCCAGGAGTTTGAGGTTGCTGTGAGCTGGGGTGATGCCACGGCACTCTAGCCTGGGCAACAGAGTGAGACTCTGTCTCAAAAAAAAAAAAAAGAAAAAAGAAAAGAAAAGCAATGGGATTCCCCCAAACAGTAGATATCTCCCTGGGTGTAAGTTTCCAGTCGTGATTGGATGCTCTTAATACAATCACTGGGAGAGCCCTCCCTCCAAAATTAATTTTGGAAAACTTCAAACCTGCAGAAGAATTGAAGATCAATACGTTGAAAACCCCAATCCTACTCATCTAGATCCACTCATCGTTAAACTCTTCCTACATTGCCACATTTGATTTTTCTCTAATAATCATACACACATGCACGCACACACGCACACACACATACACACACACAAGCTTTCTTTTTTGAAAGGCATCAAGATTCTTTAGGCTATTTTAGCATGTATCTCCTTGAGAAAAAAGATATTCTCCTATTTATAATAACTATAGAACCATTAAAACTCCAAAGAAATTGAACATTAAACTGATAATATAATCTAACATACAATTCACATTTAAGTTTCCCACTGGGGAAGCTTTCAAAAAGCATTAATGCTTAGATGCCCCACCTTCTAGATAATTCTCATGTGCAGCCATGATTAAAAGCTAGTGCATGAGATTTTTAAGTGATTCCTTACAAAAATACCAGTATTTATGAATACATCTTGGTTAGGGTACTAACTATCCTATAAGTCCATGGCCTAAATTCAGCCCACTGATTGTTTTTTGTAAATAAAGTTTTATTGGAACCCAGCCATGTTCATTCATTTACATATTGTCTATAGCTGCTTTCACGCTATAAGAGCAGAGCTTTCAGATGTACCCTTTGTAATGGAAAGGAAAAGAAAATAAAAATAAATAAAAAAGATAAAAAAAAAAAAAAAGAGCAGAGCTCTTGCAAGAGGGGCTAAAGAACTACATACCTAAATTATTTACTATCTGGGGCCCTTTACAGAAAAAAATTTGTCAGCCCCTTTTTGCTATAAGCCAAGGCCAAGTCTCCCCTTCTTTCCTGATCCTATATTTTCCAAGCCAGTCAATCAGAGATGTATTAAGGAGAAAAACCTTTAGTTGTAAAAGACTGCTCATTACTATCCAGTAGAAGGAGAAATTAAGAGCAAAGAAACTCTGTACCTTCTTCAAGAAGGCAAAATGAAAGAGCTACCACAAGACTTGGAATCCAAAGTCCCCTAATAGCTCACGACTCTGAAGCCAGACTGTGGGTTCAAGTCCCAGCTCTGAGCTTATGAGCTGGGTGCTCTTAGGCAAGTGGCCTCACCTCTCTGTGCTCTGCCTGAGGGAGGTGAGAGCAGTACGTACCTTCCAGGGTTGCTATGAGAACTAAGTGAGCTAATATTTATTTGTAAAGTACTTTTAAGAGTGCCTGGCACAAAGTGGGTGCTTTGTAAGAGTTAGGCATGGTCTCCCAGGAGCCAGCAATTCCCACCCACTGCCTGATTTTTGTAAACAAAGCTTTATTGGAGTTACAGCCATGCCAGTTCAGTTACACTGTACAATGGCAATGTCAAGTGGGCAGGACAGAGACCGTACCCACCTGCAAAGCCTAAATTATGTACCTTCTGGCCCTTTTATGAAAAGGTTTGTGGAGTCCTGCCCCAACCCCGGCTTGGGTAAAGGGAACCCTTCCTGCTTACGATCAACATGATCACCAGCTGGTTCTTCTTGGCCACCTGCGCATGGGAGAAGATGCAGTCCAGAACCTTCAACATGTCTGGCTTGAACTTCTCCCGGAGGTTTATCACGCACTTGTCGTAGTGGGCTACAGGGGAGACAAAAGACCACACGGGGATAAGGGTCAGGCTTCTCCTCCATCCCCCTGCCTGGTGGCTTGTCACCAGTGCCACCACTGGTGGCAGTGGCGGCATCTCTTGCCTTGTTGGAAATGGTGCTCGACGTGCAAATATCTTCGCAGCAGATCTAACACCACTGTTTTCATATAGCCGCGGGTCCCACTGCGGTATCTGGGTAGGAAGGAAAGGCCGACCTTAATGCTCGCATTCCCCTCCTCCTGCGCCTGAATATCTGCAGCCAGCACTTTTATGATTATATTAATTTAAAAAAGAGAAAACAGTAATAAAGTATCTGCGGAGGCCGAGGCAGGAGGATCGCTTGAGCCCAGGACTTTGAGTCCAGCCTGGGCAACATAGCAAGACCCCATCACTATAAAAAAATATTTTTAAAAAATGAATTAAGACAAATAAAGCTAAAAAAATAATAATAATACTTTTTTTATTAAAGCATCTGGAGGCTGTGCCTTCTAATCCTTAGTCCTACGAGGGACTTTTGCTCTAACTCTGCAGGCCAAAGACAGTAGTGGCTTGCTCCACGTCCCACATCACACTGGAGACCAAGCTACAGTAGAACCTGAGCTTGAGCCCGAGCTTTGGGAGGGCACCTGCCCTGGTCCAGAGAGAAGGGAAAAAATGTAAGAGTTAAGATGCCGAACAAGGACAGCCAATTTTA
Source organism: Mirza zaza (assembly GCA_008750895.1). Classification (NCBI taxonomy): domain Eukaryota; kingdom Metazoa; phylum Chordata; class Mammalia; order Primates; family Cheirogaleidae; genus Mirza; species Mirza zaza. The sequence continues at coordinate 105,170 of VSMD01043913.1, forward strand.
GCAGCCTTTCACCATTAAAAGCAAAAATTTCAATTAATCACCCAACGTGTAAAGACAGATTTAAAAAGACAAACTGAAAAGACATTTACCAAAAGATCCCCATGTCCATTTCGCTTTGTTTTTGAAACAAAATTTGAACCCGGTGTTACCCCAAAACATTTCCTCTTCTGAAATATTTCTGAACACAGGGAATCGAGTTTTTTAGGAGAGGCAATACTGAGTTTTAGGGAAGTAGAAACCAACTTAACCCCAGCATCACCAAATACCAACAACAAAAGACAGCAAGAACCTAACACAATCACTGATCCAAATGTGATTTTAAAACAATATAGCACAGGCCGGGCGCGGTGGCTCACGCCTGTAATCCTAGCACTCTGGGAGGGCGAGGCGGGCGGATTGCCCTAGGTCGGGAGTTCAAAACCAGCCTGAGTGAGACCCCGTCTCTACTAAAAATAGAAAGAAATTAATTGACCAACTAAAAATATATATACAAAAAGTTAGCCGGGCATGGTGGCGCATGCCTGTAGTCCCAGCTACTCGGGAGGCTGAGGCAGCAGGATTGCTTGAGCCCAGGAGTTTGAGGTTGCTGTGAGCTAGGCTGACGCCTGGCACTCACTCTAGCCTGGGCAACAAAGTGAGACTCTGTCTCAAAAAAAATAAATAAATAAATAAAAAATAAAAAAAAAACAATATAGCACAGAGTTTGGATATTATGCGCAGCCCAGAAAATTTGCCAGGAAATTCGATTAATTTATTGTTTGTTCATTTCTCCCAGGTGTCTCTCTGAAGCTTGAAAGATGGGTTTAAATTTAGCATTCGATGTGTTTTAGGGGAAACGACTCCTCCCTTTTCGCTTTGTGAGAAACCACACTAAAATCTCGCTCCTTGGCTGCAATCCTATATTGTCAATCTGAGTCCCCACTAGCTGGGGCTTCCTTGGAAAGAGCGGCGGCCTTCCACAATGTCCCATTCTTTGCACCTGTGACAGTTTCTGGCACATGGGAAACGTGTGCTGAATCGATTGGTTCAAATCTGAGAACGCCTCAATTCTGTCTTCATGAGCAAAGCTTTCTTGCCAGGTAGATTTGTCATGCAAAATGGCAAAAATTCTTTTTAGCATCAGATAGTCCTGCAGTGGACTACCCTGCTCAGTAACTACTCGAGATAAAACACAAATCATTCATCAACTTTCCCTTGTGATGGTCCCAGAAATCACAGTAACAATTCATATAGTCTTTTATCACACTGAAAACCATTTCGGCCCACTGTCTCATAATCCAAGCAACCGCCTATAAAGTATTCGCTAAAACACATATCTTATAAAGCGCTTTTATTCCTATTTTACCCAGTGGCAAACTGAGATTCACAGAAGCAAAGTGCCTTGCCCAGGTTTCCGCTGTTAGGAATGGCACTGCCAGGACCGGAATGCGCTTTCCTGCCCTTTAGAGGGTCCCAGAGCGTGGCCCTGGTGCAATATGCGTGACGGCTCAGTGTGACGAGTGCACCCCAGGAAGGGCCCCAGATTCACCTCTGGACCAGCTGCACAATGCTCTGAGTGTTCATGAAGAAGACCTCCCGGTCAGCCTTCCGCTGCAGGGTGGCCGCGTGACAGTCCAGGACGGTCGCTATCTGCACGGGAAACCAAGACAGGTCTGACCGCGGACAAGCACGCGATCAAGAGGCCCCACCAGGGGCTCCCAGGGGGCCCCATCCAAGACTGGTTCAAAGACCAAAAATTCGAGCCCCAAAGCCCTCCAGCCACCCCCAAACAGCCCTGTTCACACTTCTCAACGTATTGCTTGAGGAATTCGGGGCCGAGAAGGACAGCAACCACATGAAGAGGTGCACACATTCACATCAATCCCGCCCACAGCTGTGGATGGTACTCAGGAAGAGGAGAAGGGGGTGTACAGCCCTAGCCAAAATGAGGGTCCTTGTTTTGGGGCAAGCTCCTGTCTTTATAATTAGATTTCATGTGACTAGTATACTGCTTTTGGCATCAAAAATATTTTTAAAGAAACAAAGTCCTGCATCAGTGACAAATTCCTAAAAGTTCCAAACATGTACCTTCTCCATGAAGGCCCTCTAAGTTTTGTTTTTTGTCACTTTTTAGTCGAAATATAACTTACATATCATAATATTCCACTACCCCTCTCTCGGTGGTTTGTAGTATATTCACAAAGTGGGGCAACTACCACCATTATCTAATTTTAAAGCATTTTCATCGCCCTAAAAAAGAAACCTTGTCCCTGTTAGTGGTCACTCCCCATATCCCTTCCCCACTCCAGCGCTTGGCAACCACTGAGTGATTTTTTTTCCTCCATGAATTTGCCTGTTCTGGACATTTCACATAAATGGAATCACGTGATGGGTGATTTGTGTCCAACTTCTCTCCGTTAGCATAATAATAGGTTTGTCCACATGGTGGCATGAATCAGTAGCATGAATTCATTCCTTTTGATGGCTGAATAATATTCCAACCTCTAATCCTGCTGGCCTCTGGGGAAGACGTGAATTTCCCAAATCACTAACGTGGGGTGGGGGTGGGTTGACGACAGTGTGAAGCCCTTCCAACCAGAGGGCGGGAAGGAAAACCAGCAGACGGGCTCTTCCGGGTGCAGATCACCCTTACCGTGCTCCATGACAGCAGCGACAACAACAAAACGAACAACACGAGGCCAATATGTGGAACGAGTAGAGAGATTTTATACCGCCCTGGAATGGTTTGCATTCTTAGAAAGTATTATCTATCTCTAGAGCCCCCAGACTATCCCCTTACGAAACCCAGAGAAAAATCAAAGCTGCAAAGCAGTGCGAAAAGCTTGCAATTTCTCCTAATGACATCAGCCGGTTCCTCCTTTGGAAAACGCTCACTCTCTTTGCAGCAACTGCCTCCTCCTATTCTGAATGTGCATTTTATGGAGTGAGGCCTTGTGACTGCTGACACTGATACAGACAACTGCTGCTTTAGAGAAAACGACAAGATTCCACAAGCAGGGCTGGGAAGAAGCCCCAGGCCCCCCAGCATGCAGGGCGTAAGTGGGTCTCAGGAAGCTCACCTTGGCCACAGACCAGGCGTGGAGACGGCCCGGGAGTTGGCCCGGCACGAGCATCCCGGCGGGTGGGGGGCACGTACCTGCTGGCTGGGGAACTGGCACAGCACCGAGGTGATGTTGCTGGCGTACTGGGCCAGCACGCGGTGGACCGCCTTCTCCACGGGGACGGGGATGCGGCCGGACACGCTGGTCATGATGTCCTGCAGCTCCAGCAGGGGCAGCGACGGGTGCCGGAGGGTTGTCATGAGCTTTTGCACCCACTCCTTCAGCTGCAGCGGGGACCACAGCGTCGCGTCGGCGCTCAGCCCTGCGGGGGGCGCATGGGCACCGCCACCCACCACGGGGTGCCCAACTCGACTCGACTCAACCCACCCAGCGCCCCCCTGCACTCCGGTGGCTGGAGATCTAGACCTACCAGCCTCTGCAACAGCCCCCTGACTCAGTGTTCCCGTGTCAGAGGCCCCCACCTCCCTCTCTGTGCACCCAGATGGCTGGCGTGGGGTGGGGACAGGACATAAGGTCATGTGATAAGCTAACATTTGTTGTGCTTAGTGCCAGTGTTCTACGAACTTTCCCTACATGTTCCCATTTGATCCTCAGAAATAAACCTACGACAGGCCGGGCATGGTGGCTCACGCCTGTAATCCTAGCTCTCTGGGAGGCTGAGGCGGGCGGATTGCTCGACGTCAGGAGTTCGAAACCAGCCTGAGCAACAGCGAGACTTATAATAGTCTCTACTATAAATAGAAAGACATTAATTGGCCAACTAATATATATAGAAAAAATTAGCCGGGCATGGTGGCGCATGCCTGTAGTCCCAACTACTTGGGAGGCTGAGGCAGCAGGATTGCTTGAGCCCAGGAGTTTGAGGTTGCTGTGAGCTAGGCTGACGCCACGGCACTCACGCTAGCCTGGGCAACAAAGTGAGACTCTGTCTCAAAAAAAAAAAAAAAAGAAAGAAAGAAACCTACGACATAGTTATTCCCATTTTACCACAGAGGCAACTGAACACAGAGAGGTGAATTAAGTTCCCCAAGGTCATTCAGCTGGTAAGAAGCAAAACCAGGATGCAAACCCAGGCCACTGAGCTCCTGAGACTTTTTTTTTTTCTTTTAAAGAGACAGCGTCTTGCTTAGTTACCCAGGCTGGAGTACAGTGGTGTCATCGTAGCTCACTGCAACCTCTAACTCCTGGGCTCAAGCGATCCTCATGCTTCAGCCTCTCAAGTAGCTGGAACTGCAAACACATGCCACCACACCCAGCTAAATTTTAAAAATATTTTTGTAGAGACAAGTCTTGCTATATTGCTCAGGCTGGTCTTGAACTCCCAGGCTCAAGCGATGCTCCTGCCTCGGACTCCCAAAGCACTGGGATTACAGGCGTGAGCCACCGCACCCGGCCATACATCAGTTCACTTTTAAACCTCACAGCCACACTATGGGTGTGGTCCCGTTATCAGCCCCATCCAAAGACCATCAACACTGGCCACTGTGCCTGGCCTCCTGGGGCTCTCGACAGCCACCCTATACGGCTCCCGGGGTACCTCAGCAGCCAATGTTGATGGTCTTCAGGTTTATAATGGGGCCAAGCCCATAGTGTGGTTGTGAGGTTTAAAAGTGAACTAATGTGTGGCCGGGTGCAGTGGCTCATGCCTGTAATCTCAGCACTTTGGGAGGCTAATATGGGAGGATCGCTTGAGCCCGGGAGTTCAAGACCAGACTGGGCAACATAGTGAGATCCTGCCTCTCAAAAAAAAAAAAATTTTTTTTTTTTTTTAATTAGCCAGGCATGGTGGAGCACACCTGTAGTCCCAGCTACTCAGGAAGTTGAGGCAGGAGGATCGCTTGAGCCCAAGAGTTTGAGGGTGCAGTGAGCTATGCTGACGCCACAGCACTGTAGCCGGGTGACAGAGTGAGATCCTGTCTCAAAAAAACAAACCAAGGAATTCCCTAAAAACAGGTCCTTCATAAAAACAACAGAGGACTGACCATCTTCTCAGTCCTCACTTCAATAAAGATCTCTGGTCCCACGCCGCAAATGCTCCTGGCTCTTTGCACGTGTCTACATACACCTGCTGTGCACAGGAGACCTTACCTTTATGCTAAAAATAGGCTCGGGCAGACAGTAGCCACTCATGACGTTGGTGAGGTTTTCCAGGACGGTGTGGAAGACCTGGTGCAGTTTCTCTCCGAGGATGGGCAGCGTCTGCTGGGACGGAAGCTGCCCCGTGAACAGCTCAGCCTGCCGAGACACAACAAGCACAAGAGGTCAAGGGACCTGCGGGGTCCCGAGTGGGACGAGACAGCCCCGGGGCCAGGGCCATCCGCCAGCTTCCACCGTCAGGCTAGGATGAAGCCTGAGGAAAAAAAACAGAAGAAAATATCATACTGCAAAGTTAAAATTGCTAACTTAACACCCCGAGGCGGGTTTTCCAAATAAACCCCTTTGCAAATATCCCAGTACCTTTTTCCAAAGCCCAAACAATTTGGAAGGGTTTTATATCGTTGTTGTTGTTTTGCTTTATAACCAAGATTATCTCCCTATTGTCTCTATGTATTTTAATTCTCTGCTGAATTGAATCCCAAAGATAAACACCTAGTGGGATGAAAATTTGCAAAAATCTCATACAAATGTACCTGGATTTTTGTAAATCATAAACATTTAGCCTTAGATAACCAAATGGAACAAAGAGCTCCCCAGAGGGGCAACATAGACTCGATGTACTCATTCATCTGGTAATTCATTCTAGAAATATCTACGAAGCATGACACGTGAAGATCTGCGTCTGGGACGCACTGTTCTCCTGGCCTGGAACACCCCTGTTCCCCACCCTTGCAGGCTCCTCGTGCCCTTTAAGAGCCAACTTGAGGGTTTTCTCCTTTGAAATCTGACTCTGGATTCTCCATTTGGGTCCCCACAGCCAGGGGCCAAAGGCAGTGCTCTTATTGCACTCATTAACTTAAATTACTTTATCTCCGTCTTTCGCCCAAGCGTTTACATGAATTCACAGGGACTGGGTGGCCAGGCCGTGTCTCATGCACCTAACACAGGAAATGTTTGCTGAAAGGAATATCAATGCAGCCACATAGACCGCCCACTGGTCCACCAAGGCTCAGCCTATTTCTAGCTTTGGGAACCCCTGGAGAGAATAACGGAAAAAAATGCAAAGAAAACAAATAAATGAAACTAATAGAAAACTTGAAAGAAAAGAGACAAGGTGATTTCCTTAAATGCTTTTTTTTTTTTTCTGGGCAGATGTACTGATTATTTTATTATTAGAGAACAGGACAAACATACAGGATTGGCTCCTTAGGAAGGGGTAAGCATTCATGCATGCATCCACGAGTGTAGGGGACTGACATATATTTTCCTAGTTTAAGAATTAAAGTTAGTGAGTAATGTCCGTGTTCTGCCCAGAGCGTTTGAAAGTAATCTGTTCCTGACAGGCTCCCTGTGATAAACAAAGGTGTTGCCTAGAGGCATCACAAAGGACCTGAGCCGAAACTAGCAAGAGCAGCCCCGCCCCACGCACTGGGGGTCTGGAGGCCACACGATTAACACCTTGTTCCTGTGATTGCTGCGTACACCCCATAAGATGGCTGGTTAGTCAATGACGGGTAAGACCCCTCAAGGGAGGGGCCACCTAAGCCAGGCACAGTCGCCGGCGTTCAGCCAAAGATCTTAGGGGGTCACTCTAAGAGAAGCTGGGGATGAGAAATGCCCCTTGTGGCTCACCTTGCCCATCCTTGCTAATCTCAGTCCTTTACCTATGCCTAGTGCCTAGAGCAACCACCTTGAGATTCTGAGTCAGGGGCTATTCCAGAATTTATGGCCATTGCTGCAATGCGTGGGCGGTTATGTACAAGGAACTAACTTTAATCTTTTAGAGTATAAAAATAAAACTGACCCGGTATATTATTACTCCAGTCAACTGTTTGTACGTGTGTCTGCGTTTTTCTCTGTGTTCTGCGTTTGTGTTTTATGTTCTGTGTTCATCCTCCGTCCTGTAAATGGGCCACAACACACAAGAACTGTTTTTTCTGAGCACTCACTATACCCCAAGCATGGTGCAGAGCACCATGATCACAGCAGGGAACAACAAAAGATAGGCCTTGACCTTGGAGACCCCATTGTCTAATGGCAACGCTTGACAAACGCTGAGAAATGAACAGCATCCATATTAGAGGTCTCAGGGTCACAGGACACGCTGGTGCTCCACCTAGTGGATCTGGGAACAGGGAGCTGCCCCCAAGGCACCTGCACCTCTGTATGTTCATCCAACAAATGTTTACAGAGCCCCTATTACGTGCCAGGTCTGTTTTTGACACCGGGGATCCACCAGTGAGCAAGAAAAACAAAAAGTCCTGGCCAGGCACAGTGGGGCACGCCAGTAATCCCAGCATTTGGGAAGCCAAGGCAGGAGGATCTCTTGAGCCCTGGAGTTTGAGGTTGCTGTGAGCTAGGCTGACGCCACAGCACTCACTCTAGCCTGGGCAACAGAGTGAGACTCTGTCTCAAAAAAAAAAAAAAAACAACTAGATTTCCTATCTAAGTAAAACATGGACTTTAGTTAATCATGTGTCAATATTGGTTCATTCAGGCTGGGTGCAGTGGCTCACGCCTGTAATCCTAGCACTCTGGGAGGCTAAGGTGGGAAGATTGCTCAAGGTCAGGAGTTCGAAACCAGCCTGAGCAAGAGGGAAACCCCGTCTCTACTAAAAATAGAAATTAATTGGCCAACTAAAAATATAGAAAAAAATTAGCCGGGCATGGTGGCGCATGCCTGTAGTCCTAGCTACTCAGGAGGCTGAGGCAGCAGGATCGCTTGAGCCCAGGAGTTTGAGGTTGCTGTGAGCTAGGCTAACGCCATAGCACTCTAGCCTGAGCAACAGAGTAAGACTGTCTCAAAAAAATAAAAAAAATAAATATTGGTTCATTTGTTGTAACAAATAGACCACACTATTGCAATAATAATAATGGTTAATAATAGTAATTCATAGTCGATTCAATAATAGTTAAATCAATAATTAACTTAATAATAGTTAATAACAGGAGAAACTGGGTACAGGGCATATGGGAACTCTCTATACTATTTATGTAATTATTCTGTAAATCTAAAACTGTACTAAAAAAAATCTAAGGAAAAAAGGGTGGTCAAGGAAAGTCCCACTGGGCAGATGACACCAGAATAAAGACTCACAGGAGGGGAGAGTGAGCTCCACCTATGAGGGCCTGGGGGCGGGTCCTTCGGGGCAGAGGGGACAGCCCCCAGGTGGGAGGGGTCTGCTATCTCTGATTAAGCTGGGGGAGGACCCGCAGAGGAAGCCAGAGAAGAAACCAGGGGACAGCTCAGCTGGGGTCTCACAGGTCATCGGAAGAACTCAGGTTTTCCTCCAAGCAGGCCTGAGAGCACGGAGAGGGGTTTGAGCAAGGCTGGCTGCCCAGGGTTTCTGCATGTCACCCTGGCGGCAGGGATGAGCGTCACCTGCAGGTGGCAAGCAAGGTGGGCGAAGAGCTGTGATGGAGCTCAGAAAACAGGGGCCCACGTGAAGGCCTCAGAAATAAAAGTTCTTCTCTGACCTTCTCCCGTCCTCCTGCCTCCCAGCCCCCTCCTCCCCCGAGGCTGGCCACGGAAACCAGAATCCCTCTTCCCCAAGGCAGATCATAGAAGCCAGAACCCCTTTTCCCTAAAGCCGGCCATAAAGCCTAAAATGATTCTGCATAAAAACTGCCCATCTAGAAATTACCCAACCTACATTGTTTGACTGTCAGTCCTAAGACCCCCGATTCCAGACAGGGCCCTGCCCACACCCAGAAGGAGAGTACGTGCTCAGAGAGGCCAAGAAGGATCTAGATAGACGGGCCTTGCTGGATTTCCCCATGCCATCTGTTAGCATCAGATCACACCCTTTTTGTCTAATCGTATTTCCACATGGCTGTTCATATGTTTATGTTGAAACTGAACATAAAAATGGACAATTTCTCCCACAGCTTCGAGTTTTCATTCTAAAGGATCCCATGTATACACGTTAAAATTAATGTGTATGTCTTTTTCTCTAATTCATCAGTCTGCCTCATGTCAGTGATTTTTCAGCCCTTGGCCCCCTACAGCTGCAAGTCTACCTGTCTAACTAAGCAGGTGGACGGCGTGAGCACACCTGTGCCAGCCAGAGCACCTGGGCTGTGGTGCCACATACCGGGTGCACTTTAGAAGGGTCATCGAGCTCCAGCCTGGCCACCACGCAGCCCGCTTCCAGCACAACTCCCGGCCGCTTCACGTACTTCACCCGGCCGCTCTCCTGCACGTTCAGCGTCATGATCATCTTCATCACCTGTTTTGCAGAAAGAATAAATAAGACAGAGCCTATCAGGACTGGCCTGTGTGTGTGATGCTGGAGCGGAGACTGAGTCATTTTAAACAGAGTGACTCCCCAGGCAGGGTTCCAGCAGGAAGGGCAGAGAAAACCAATATTTACTGGAAGTCCGCTGTATACCAGGCACAGTACTGTTCATGAATTATCTCAATCTGCAAAGCCAGCCATGGGGAGTAGGTGTTTATTACACGCATTTTACAGATATGGAAACTGCTGTTTATTTTCAAAGGAAGACCTATCTCTTAGAAATGCAATGAAATCTTATCACGTAGGGTGACTGATATACATGTTCCTAAAATGTGCTCTCCAAATCAAGCATTCTGTGAAGGGCTCTTTTCTTTAAAGACACCAAGAAACCCCTCCGGAGAACGTTTTATGCAGTGGAGAATATGCTCACAGCACGCTCACTGGGCCCTTGAATTTGCCTCTCTGAGTGTCTGGATACGTGTGTGGCATGAATTTTGTCACCGTGGTGCCAGCTGCAGACAGTCAGGACTGTGCTGCCTCTTGCCTGGCAGGTCACGGTTTGGGCACTCAAGCCGGCCAGGCCTGGCTGGAATCCCCCCTGGAATCCCCACTCATTCCCTATGTGATCTCCAGAAAGTGCCTTCCTCTCCTTGAGCCTCAGTTTCCCTAGTTGTAAAATTGGGAACAATGATAGTTTCACCTCTTAGGGCTTCTATAAGTTTAAATGAAATGAAGAACTTGGCATGCAGCAGGAGGTTGCTATGCATAGGCTAATATTATTCACTGCCATTATTGTTATTGCTTTCCTTGGCAGCACAAAACGGGGTCTGGGTTTGAATCCTGGCTTTGTGCGACCTCAAGTGAGTCTCTTAGCCTGGGCCTGGTTCTTTCAGAAAATGGGGATCACAGCCTGCCATGTGGTAAGGGCTTTGCAAGGGTTGGCTACACACCTTTTAATCGATGTCATCACTATTATTAATCAGTTCTTACTCACTCCTGGGCAGGTGTGCATTTTTTGAGGTTTTCTCTTTGACTACTGAGCGGGGAGGGGGTTTGGGCTGAGCCCCCCAGACTGGCTTTCTGAGGAATTTGCAGACAGTGGCCAAGGTGACAGATGAGGCCTTTTTGCTCAAACACAGACAAAGCCAGGAGAGCAGGGGTTTAGGGAGGCTGGCCACAGGCCCCACTCCCCAGGGCCGACCCCGTGGTCACCTCCATCTCTGCGTAGCTGCTCCCGGCCTCCACGTGGCCCCCGTCCTCCACCGTGTACTGTGTCAGCTTCCCGGCCGAGGGGGATCTCAGGACTGTGGGATCGTTCTCCTTCTCAAACACACACGTCTTGTTGCCAATGGTAATTCGGTAACTGGGGGAAGGAGGTGCAGGGTAGGGGATGATGAGGACCACAGCCCTGAACATCGACCCTGCAAGCTCGAACGAGGCCTCTGATGGTATTTCCCCTCTCCTATAGGCAGCCAGGACTGTCACCCTCTCTGTGCTGTTTTAGGGGACTCTACAGTCCCAAATGGTGGTGTTTGACGGGTATCCCAGACACTGGGAGTGAGCTGGGTGAGCGAAAGGCTACGATGTGACCCTGTTTGGGCTAAAAGCTAATTCCTTTTACTGATATATTTCCAACGGGCCCCGGCACAGGGACAGCAACCAATAAATAGGATTCGATAAATATTTGCTGACTCCAAGTTTACACCTTACGACTGAATGGGGGAGAGCGGAACCTGTAATAATCTCGAACAGTCTTGGCAGATAGAACATGCTCTGGCATGAACCTAGTCTGCCTTCTTGCAAAACACTAGGTGCAGCAGCTTTTTCCAGGCATGGGGGACTCTGGCATCCTCTCCCCTTTCTCTCCCTGGCCGGGGTCTGTGCACGTTTCATGACGTGTGACCTCGGCGTGCTCAGAACCCTGGAGAAGGAGCATCTTTGAGGCCTGTCTCGGGAGCCCATGTGCTAGAAGCGCCCAGAGCATCCTGAATCTTCGCCATCAGGTACACGGCAGCCTTTCCTGTCTCTGCTTGTTTAGGGTGTCGAAGCTCCACGAACTGTGACCTCGGTGCTATCTCAACACTTAGCTCAGCACCTGGGACAGAGGAGCTCCAAAAATAACTGCGGCACTAACGGGCTGGACCGATCCACACGGATGCGTGGAGAGCGCAGCTCAGACGCGGGGGACAGCAGGTGACAAGGCACACGCCTCACAGGCCGAGAAGCTCCCGCTCAGCTCTGAGTCCTCCCAGGCTGCTACAAAAGGGCCTCTTGGGAGCCTTCCCTAAATGCCAGTTTCATGCCAGTTGCACGGAACCCTTACCAAGAAATTAACCTCCCCGCGTACTCCCCAAATTTAGCAGGGTACCTTGTCTAAGGCCCTCGGACCTGCACACAGGCCGGCTCTGTGTTTTCGACTCCCACGAGAGAGAGAGCTGTGCTCGCCCAGCCCGTGGCAGGACCTGGCGCCCCCCACGCACCTGTCGACCTCTTCCTTCATGTAGGTGGTGTAGCTGTTCCCGTTGTAGGACAGCAGCAGCCCACCGTCATTCAGCCGGTGGGCATCGATCTCGATGTGGCAGCCGTTCATGATGAGCACAAACATGGTCAGAGACTGCCGGGCCACCTGCAGGGACAAGCCGCATGTCACGGCCTGGGTTCAGGGCGGGCTCCCAGAGCGCTATCTGGTCCCTCAGCCAATGTCTCCTGGCCTCAGCCCTCACTGTGCCTGGGGGGGGGGGGGCGGGCAGCAGCTGCTGGGGCCGCAGAAGGCCCGGAGGTGGCAAGCCACACCTGCCCCCTGGGTGGGCTGATGGCCGCTGGCGCAGACCGAGTCCCTGTCCAGCCATCTCCCACCAACTGCACACCCTCCGGGGCTGGGGGCTTCCTTCTGATTCCTGTCTCCTGCATCAGCACGCTTGGTGGCAGGGAGGTGGGCTCTCACTCTGGGCGAGGCAGCCATGGAGACTCTACCAGCAGCCTGGTGCCAGGGACTGAATGTTCATGTCTGTTCCCCAACCCCAAATTACACGTGGAAATCCTAGCCTCGAAGGTGACAGCGTTAGGAGGTGAGGCCTTTCAGAGGTGATTAGGCCGTGAGCAGGGAGCCCTTCCAAAAACATAAGAACACAGTGAAAAGACAGCCATCTATGGGACAGAAAACAGGCCCTCATCAGACACCAAATCTGCCAACGTCTTCATCTTGAACTTCCCAGCCTCTAGAATTATGAGAAATGCATTCTTTTGTTTATGAGCTGCCCAGTCTACGGTATTTTGTTGCAGCAGCCCAAATGGGCTAACACACCTGAACCTGGCCAGCACTCTGCTCCTCAGACCCAGCTCTGCCCAGGTGCACACGAGAGACTTGGGACACAGGACAGAGGCATGTGGCCGGGCCCTGGCCCGGGCTCTACATTTCTATCCGGCCAAAGTGCCAGCCCCATCTGGCTCTCAACACCTTGCATGTGTTCTCCCTCGGAAAACAGATACACTAAAGGGCTCTCCACCTATAAAATATATATTTTGAGACAAAAGCTAAGGCCAGGCGCGGTGGCTCGCACCTGTAATCCTAGCACTCTGGGAGGCCAAGGCGGGAGGATCACTCGAGGTCAGGAGTTTGAGACCAGCCTGAGCAAGAGTGAGACCCTGTCTCTACTAAAAAAAATAAAAACAGAAAGAAATTAGCTGGACAACTAAAAAACATATATATACATATATATATATAAATTAGCCGGGCATGGTGGCACATGCCTGTAGTCCCAGCTACTCGGGAGGCTGAGGCAGGAGGATCGCTTGAGCCCAGGAGTTTGAGGTTGCTGTGAGCTAGGCTGACACTACAGCACTCTAACCCAGGCAACAGAGTGAGATCTGCCTCAAAAAAAAAAAACAAAACAAAAAGCTAGCAAGAAACATAGAAATATTTATTGTAACATTATTTGTAATAACAATAAAAATGAGAACCAAACTAGCAATCCAACAAGCTTGCAACGAATATTCGAGACCTGCACTGTCCAATACGGTAATGCCTGTGTCTCATCACATGTGGCTATTTGAATTGAAATTAACCAACATTAAATAGAACAAAAAACCCAGTTCCTCAGTCACACTTGCCACAATTCAAGTGCCCATAGGCACAGGTTGGCACCACACTGGACTGAGTGGACAGGGGGTATTTCCACCACTGCCAAAGGCTCTGGTAGACAGTGCTGCGGACGTTAAACTCATGCTAAAGATAAGTCGTTCATGGCGTAAGAAACTTCATGCTGTGATACCACCAAGGCCATAAAACTATATTTGTACCAGCCTGGGCAACATAGTGAGACCCCATCTCTTAAAAAAAAAAAGAGGAAATTATACTGGATGAGGGTGGGCACTAAATGCAACGTGACTTCCTTCCTAGAAGGTAGACAGTGTGAAGACAGACACACAGACACACACACAGAGGGGTCACAACATGGGAAGGCAGCAGCCGACTGGAGCAACGCATCCACAAGCCAAGGGACACCAAGGACTGCCCTCGCCCGCCGGGAGCTGGGAAGGCCTGGAACGGGCGCTTCCCCAGCGCCGTCAGCTGACACCTTGGTTTTGGACTTCCAGCCTCCAGAACAGTGCTAGAACACGTTTCTGATGTTTTGAACCGCCCCTTGGCGGTGCCCCGTTACGGCAGCCACGGGAAGCTCGCACGCGAGTCCCCAGCCCTCTGTACTCCGCTCAGCCCTACCTGGTCCGAAACGCCAAGTCTTTAGGGTCGAAGGCCACAAACCCCGTGGGGGTTCCCGAGCCACACGAATGCTCAGACCCAAGCGTGAGCAAATCCGCCCAGGGACGGTTCCCTGGAGCCTCCAGCGAGCCGGAGACACCCGGGGAGGGGCGCGGGCGCCTACCTTGAGGATGTACTTGGCGCCTCCGTAGATGAGCTGCACGTCCACCATGTTCAGCAGCGAGTCTGCTGGGAGGACCTGGCCCCTGGAAAAGCCGACGGGGCTGTGGCCAGCCCTGGATTCCAAAAACCCGCCCGCCCTCTGCCTCTCCTGAGCACCCACGACCCGGACAGCAGCAGAAAGCACTAAGTCGGGTGAAAGGGCGTGCACGGGGCATGGCTCACCCCGAGGCGCCCGGCGATCCGCGGGATTTGAGGAATTCTTAAGGAGCCCAGGCTGGCGACGGACGTGCCACCCACACATGGCACGTCCTGCCTTCTACGCCACTGACACGCAGCAGCACCCGCGCGCCCTACCTCTCCAGGGAGTGCAGGAAATCCGTCATGCAGGTTCTGAACATCGCGTCGGCCACGTTCAAGGCCCCGCACACCACCCCAAGCATGATGTCCGGCTTCTCGGCCTAGGCAGGACGCTCTGCGTCAGCATCTGCGGGGAGCTGGGGGTCCCGGCCACCCGGGGGAAGACACGGGCAGCTCCCCCTACCTGCACTTTTTCGGCGATGAGGTGGTCCAACCAGCCAGTGTCGATGTCGTTGTTCTGGAAACTCTCGGTCTCCAGGAGGTTAATGAGATACTCCACGGTGGTCCTGAAGTCGCCCCGGATGGACAGCTCCTTCAAAGCCACCACCATGTTCCTGGAGGGGAAAGGCACATGGGTCGTTTTGCAAAATTGGCACGTGGATGGGCAGAGTTCCCGAGGTCACCCTCGTGACGCGGTTCTCAGAGAACCAGGGGATCTCGGGAGGTAAGCGAGGGCCCGGCGTCAGACAGCCGGCGTGCTCATCTCCTCGCCACCACTCACTGGCTCGGTCATCCTGGGCAAGTGACTGAACTGCTCTGGGCCTCAGTTTCCTCATCTGGAAAATGGGGGCATAACCCTGACTTCATGAGGCTGTTTGAGGATTAAAATGAGACAATCCATAAACAACACAGTCATCGATCGAAAAATGTTAACTGCTGAAATGTGATGTGTCGTCATTAGTATAATTATTAATCATAATGGTTAATTATTAATAGAGAGAGAATCAGCCCCTCTGCCCCTGTCTCTCCCTTGACCTAGTCAAACCCTCTGTCCCAGAGCCGGTGTCGTCCTCTCGCGGTCCACACGGCTGTTCTGCTGGTGTGCACCTGCAGACGGTGACACTGCCACCCAGCGCAGGGGCCTGGTGGGCACCATGGCTTCCTCCCCTAAACACAGGTCCGACCTCAAAGAGCAGCAGTTCAAAGGGCTGAACCGCCACTCCCTGCGGACTCCCGGCGCGGGCCGGCACAGGCAAGGGGCATCGACGACCCCATTCTGTGGGTGAGAAAACGGGGACCTGGAGAGGTCACGCAAGGGTGTGTTGACAGGCTACAGAAAGTCGGCAGTGGAGCTGGAAGACGGATCTGAGAGCTGAGCCACCGGACCCCGGGCGACAGACTCTCACGCATTTGTCAGGGCATCCCCAGCCTTAGCACCCAGAAGTCCCGGGAACACTGGGACAGCGGATCCCCCTGTCAGACTCCGAGTGACAGCGATAAGAAAAGCTGGAATTTCTTGCTCCGAATTCTGCTGAAACTGCTGCTTGTCACTCACGGCACGGGACGAGCCACAGGTGACTTGATTCTGAGTGGGCTGGGCCAGCTCACCTGTCTCCTACCTCTCCTCTTAAACCTTCTTTGCTGCAACCCTCCATAAGCCTCGATGATCTCAACTTTTCACTGAGCACAATTAAAATTATTTATCCTAGGCCAGGCGCGTCTCACACCTATAATCCTAGCACTCTGGGAGGCCGAGCCAGAGGTCTAGGAATTCGAGAACAGCCTGAGCAACAGCCAGACCCCGTCTCTAATAAAAATAGAAAGAAATTACCCAGACAACTAAAATATATATAGAAACAATTAGCCGGGCATGGTGGCGCATGCCTGTTGTCCCAGCTACTCGGGAGGCTGAGGCAGGAGGATTGCTTGAGCCCAGGAGTTGGAGGTTGCTATGAGCCAGGCTGACGCCCCAGCATTCTAGCCGGGACAACAGAGTGAGATTCTGTCTCAAAAAAAGAAAAAAATAAAATAAAATTACTTATCCTAAGCTGGCAAAGAAAGCCTGGTTGTCAAAACCACCAAATTTAATTTAATTCTGGGCTAACTGCCCTGGGCCAGATTTTAATGCTTTCTAAATGATACGTTCACAGGCCTTTGGGATTTTTCATTCTGAAGGGTGGTGATCCACCCACACGAGAATGCACCCACATCGCAGCAGGAGAATGTCGGATGCGGGGTGTCAAAATTGGGGCGGCTCTTTGTCGACGTGGGTTTCTCACCTCTGCAGAACTCTGCAGCCAAGCGTGGACCTGGCTAACTGAGGACAAAGGGCTGCTGTCACAGGCTTCAGGGTGGTGAGCAGTTCAGGCAGGACACACCCCCTAAGAAATTTAACCTCTGGCATGAAATCCAGCCAACTAGGGAGCTATTTGTGAAGTTTAAATTTAAAAGAGCTTCCCTCTCTCCTTTTTTTTTTTGTCAACTATGGTATTCAGGACTTTTTAAACGTTTGGTATCACCTTGAACAATCTTTGATCTCCTTCAAGTTAGAACTCTTACAAGCTCCAGACCAAAAGACCTTGGCGAGTTCATTTTTACTTTGTGGATCTCCAAAAAAGGAAAAGGGCAGACTTTGACCTTGAACTTCGAGCACACAGTATTTAAAATAGGGTCTGCCCTGTGATTCCCCTTTCTTGGTCTCCTAAAATGCCAGTGCATGTGAAACCACGGGGGAAATTTTAGTTCCTTAAAGGAAGGAAAGAGGGGAAGAGAGGAGGGAGAAAGAAGGGAAGGAAGGAAGGAATAATGGAGGGAGGGGAAGGCGATACTGACGAAATGGCCTCTTCCCGGTTCTCTCCCCAGGAGAAGCAGTGGCCAAACTGGGAATCGGCGAACTCGTGTAAGCCTCCGGCAGCAGCCACGCTGAAGTAACCCCACACGTTCTTGTTGCTGCGGAAATTTAACTCCTGGACCGTCCCTGAGCTCGGCTTAAACCCCTGGAGCCCAGACAGAAAAAGCAAAATGGAAGAAATCGTTATGACTCCGGAGGTATCTTCACCAGAATTCAGTCCTGGGCAAACCCGAGAATGCCAACCACAGCCAAAAGCTCAGGGTGACGGATGAAACATTGATCTCTCTTGTTACAGGTGTGGATGGAGCTAGTTACAGGTGTAACCATGTGAATACCTCAATGCCTGTCATTTTTATTTTTAAAAAACTATAAAAAAGAACAGCTGAGCTGGGACAGGGGAGAAGGCGCAGGGAGAACACAGGTGAATGCTGATGACTTGGAGCTGGATGAAAGGGACATTCTGATTTTATGCACTTGATATTTTCAAAAATAAAAAGTTTAAATAACAGTGAAGAGTGGTTAGATTTCCAAATCTGGAGGACAATTCCCACAGGACCTACGGTACACCCCCCCCAGCCCCCGCAGGGGGACCCTGTGGCTGCTAACACACACCTGACCCCTCTGGGCGGATGGCCCGTCCCTCCTGAGCACTATTTTGTTAAGAGTGAGTGGACGTGGACCCTCTCGCTGGGATTAGTTTTCTTGAATTAAGCGCTGGGACATATTAGCTCTGGGAGGGGCGTGTAGAAGCAAGAGATGAAGTAGTGCAGGTGCCTGGGTTGTTTCCAAACCTAGTTCTCCACCGTCCCAGACACCGGGAACAAGCCAGTGTCCCTCCAGAAAATTCCCATTTTGCTTGACCAGAGTCAGTGTTTTACTTGTGGCCAAGAACCCCAAACAGATGAAATAGCTACCATAGATTAAAATTATTTAATTAATAGGAGACGGGTGACCTCTCTCACTCCAAGTTTCTCGAATGCAATAATTAAACAATGAAGTTGCAGTAAATTAATGAGTCCTGTGACTCTTAAGGGTCAGACTTTGTTTATACTGTGGCAAAAAGCACATGGTGGCCGGGCACGGTGTGGCTCTCGCCTGTAATCCAAGCGCTTTGGGAGGCTGAGGCAGGAGGATCGCTTGAGCTCAGGAGTTGGAGACCAGCCTGAGCAAAAGTGAGACCCCGCCTCTATAAAAAAATAGAAAAATTAGCCAGGCATAGTGGCACGTGCCTGTACTCCCAGCTACCCAGGAGGCTGAGGCAGGAGGACCACCTGAGCCCAGGAGTTTGAGGTTGCAGGGAGCTATAATGACACCACGGCACTCCCGCCTGTGCAACAGAATGAGACTCTGTCTCAAAATATAAATAAGTAAATAAATTAAAGCACATGAGGCCAGAAACGCAAGAACTACACCTGACTGCCTGTCCCCAAGATGGAGCGTGGACTTTGGAGTCCACTAACTGGGCTCAGCGACGGCCCCAGCAGGTCCCAGGTGGGAGGTGGGAGGCAAGTGACCCCAACCCCTCTGGCTGTCACGTGGGGTAACAACGCCCCATGGCAGCGATGTCGTGCAAGCGAGCACCGAGATGCAGAAAGGGTCTCGGTCACCCAATAATCCGATCAATCCCAAAATCCCATAAACCATGACGTGTCCCCATCCCGCACCTCAGTTTCCCCATTCGTAAACCGAGAGGCCACTTGGACAGCTGGTGTCTCCTCTAAGGCTAACATCCGGGGTCTGCCCCGAGCTGGGAGATTTGAGACGGGGAAACGCAGGGGCCCCACGACTTGCCTCATCCGGGTTTTCACTGGTGATTCTGGCCGCAATGACATGGCCTCGGGCGAGGGGTGGACTTGAAGGGGCTTCGAAGGAAATGGGTGTCACTGCCCATGGCGACTCTCCGTACAGAAGCCGGATATCCTTCAGCCGGTGCAGTGGCACCCCCATGGCGATCTAAAAGCAAGAAATCCGCCCCACAGACTGTCAGTGGGACACACGACACAGGAATGGGTTCGGTCAATGATTTCAGATACACTGAGCACTGCGTGTACAACACGGGGCTCCACCATGCCAGGAGAGGCAAAGAAGGAAGAAACAACGAGGGAACCTGCCGCTACACAGCAAAAAGTGTGGTTGAGGGCCGGGTGTGGTGGCTCACACCTGTAATCCTAGCACTTTGGGAGGCTGAGGCAGGAGGGCTGCTTGAGGCCAGGAGTTCAAGACCAGCCTGGGCAACATAGCAAGACTCCACCTATACAAAAAAATTTCAAAAATGAGCCAGGTGCTAATTAGCTGGACAACTAAAAATATATAGAAAAAAATTAGTCGGGCCTGGTGGCACATGCCTGTAGTCCCAGGTATTTGGGAGGCTGAGGCGGGAGGATGGCCTGAGCCCAGGAGTTTGAGGCTGCAGTAAGCTGTGATCACGCCACTGCACTCCAGCCTAGACAACACAGCAAGATGCTGTCTCTTAAAAAAAAAAAAAGTGTGGTTGGGAAAAGCAGCAACATTCATGAAACCACATCACACAATAAGAAAACATTCGCATCAAGTAAAAGTTCTAGACTCTCAGCGCTATAGGAGGTGAGAAGGGCTGCAGGCTTATGTGCCTCCCAACGGGATGTACTAAAGACAAACATAACATCACCTGTGTAATATTCTGCCAAAGTATTTAGTGTGAATCTAATGAGGAAAAAAAAAATCAGATATCCAAAGTGAGGGACATTCTGCCTGAACTCCTCAAAAATGCCAATGTCAAGAATGAGCTAAATAAGACTGGGGACCTGTCCCAGATTAAAGAGACATGACAATGAAACAGAATGTGTCATTACGGGCCGGAGCCTGGATTTAAGAAAACAAACGAACAAAAAACAGCCATAAAGGGACGTTACTGGCACAACTAGGAAAATTTTTAATGTGGATGGTGTATATTAGACACATATGTGTCGTCAATGCTGTATTTCCAGAGTGTCATAATTATATCGGGGTATTGTTCCAGAATGCCCCTGTTCTTAGGAGGCCTCATACCACACTGTCCTATCAGAGGCCTCTTGTCATGAAGGTTCAGTCAAACCACCTTGCAAAATTTTTTTTTGGGGGGAGAGCAAAAAATAAAATATATGCCTGGAGAGAGAGAAAGAGAGAGAGAGCAAATGTAACAATTGGTGGATCTCCATGCAGGGTATATGGGTGTAAATTGTATTATTCTTACAACTTTTCTGAAATTTTTCAAACTAAAAAAAATATTTTTAATTTTTAAAAATAAAAATTCTGAAGGAAGGAAAAGTGGATGGCAGGAAAGAGGGAAGAAGAAGAGAAAGAAAGGAAAGGAAGGAAGGAAGGAAGGGAGGAAGGGAGGGAGGGAGGGAGGGAGAGAGGGAGGGAGGGAAGGAAAGAAGGAAGGAAGGAAGGGAAAAGAAAAGGAAGGAAACATTAATTAAAAAATTTCAGAGTTCTCATTAACCAAAGAGTTCATAACTCTGAGTCATATATTCTTACCAGGGGTGGCACTGTCCCCAAGGGGGGCAAATATTTGTTTTGGGGAATGAAAAAAAATCTTACTCTTTTTCTGTACAAAGCACAGATATAAGTACAATATCCAAACAGATAAACAGTATATCTGTGATATTAAAATTTTACAGGGCAGGGATTAGGATAAAAAAAGTCTTAAAATACTCTGGGGCGGGGCAGCAATAATGAAAAATAGGTTAAGAAACACATCTCTAGGTCTATGAAGGTATCAGGGGTCCACGAAGATCTGAACTTGTATAAAATATATTTTCCCAGGAGAAGGTCTATAGCTTTTACCAGTTTCTAAAATGGCTCTATGGCCAAAGGCGACAAACCACTTCATGGAAGGTTCTCACGGTGCCCAAGGCTACTCGCACATGAAAACAGTCATTGCCCAGGAACAGCCAGCCAAAGAGGTGGGTAGGAAGGTGCCCCCTGCAAACCCAGGGAGCAGGACGAGCCCCCACCCCTACCCCCCGCCAGAGCCGGTTGTCTTGCCTGCAGCTGGGCGGCCGGCAGGTTGACGTCTGCGATCATTTCCGTGCAAGGGTGTTCCACCTGCAGGCGAGGGTTCAGCTCCAGGAAGTGGAAGCTGCCGTCCTGACTGTAGAGGTATTCAACCGTCCCTGCGCTCACGTAGCCCACGGTCTTGGCCAGGCGGACAGCACACTGCAAGGACACAGAGGCCACGGGGCGTCCAGTGGTCGCCTCTCGGGTCATTGTAAACGATGACTATTCATTAACTCGCCAAATGCAGACTGAGCACCTGTATTGTGTGACCTCATAGATCAGCTAATGAATAAACCCACACGATGCTGAAACCATCTCCAGGATGGGCCCCCCTCCTCTTCCTGGGTACCTGCCCCACCTTCCAGCCACGCTGACCACGCTGACTATGGAAGGTGTTGCTGACTCTGAGCTGAGACAGCTCTCCCTGCAGCTGTCCCCCACGTGCCCCCAAAGCACACCTGCTCCATGAACTCAAACATGGCCACAGGGGCAATGGTGGCCGGTGCCTCCTCAATGATCTTCTGATGCCGCCGCTGGATGGAGCAGTCTCTCCCGAACAGAGACACAGCGTTCCCGTACTGGTCAGCGAGGATCTGGACTTCCAGGTGACGGGCGTGCTGGGCCAGCTTCATCAGAAAGATCGGTGAGCCTGGGATCTCACTCTGCACCTGCAGGGGAAGGAGAGCGGCTGGTTCTTCACAGGGAAACCAGCTCTGGAAGCTTCTGGAAGTTACCAGAAGAGTGCAAAAAACAATAGCAGTGATGCGGTTAGGAGATTCCTCTAGGATTCGACTGGTCTTTTACTTGTGTTGTCTCAAAGGCGTTATATTCTCAAGTTTTTGTAAGTCAAACATTGTGAAAACTGTGGAATTTCCCCAACAATCCCATCTCCTAAAGATAATGCACTGTTGAAAGTTTGGTGCACAAACTGGTTTTCTTCTACACATACAGTGACACATACAAAGTTTCTTTGAATAAATATGGGACCAAAACACACTACTTTGCAGTTTTGTTTTTTTTTTCTCCTACCTCTTGAACTTTCTCAGCTAGCTCTGCACAGGGGAACCTAAAGACGAACTCATTCTTCCTTTAAGGGCTGAAAGGCCCTGTCTTCTAGTTATGTCATCTAGAGAGTCTTAAAGACAATGTAAGAAGAAGTGCACACCTGCAATGATATCTAAGACATATTAAGTCTAAAAAAATCAATTTGCACTAATATAGGATGACCCCACTTAGATGGAAAATACTAAAACAACTATACAAATGTCTATGTAAAAGCATAGACAGGGAAGGTTCTGGAAGAGACCCAGCTGCTAATAGTGGTTACATCAAAGAAAGCAGGAGTTGGGAGGGGTATTCTCAACACGTCACTGACTTGACTTTCTACCTTAAGAATATTTTCATAGTGCACTCAAGCAAGTAAAAGGAAAAAGCTTGGGGGGCCGTGCATGCGTGGGGCAGGGGGAAGGTGGGGAATTTCTGTGATTTCTGCTGTTTTGTTATGAACCTGAAACTGCTCGAATAAATAAAATCTACTTTTTAAGAGGAAGAAAGCTTTAAAATCGAAATGAGCCCTAATGCAAGGTGGGATTCAGGACTGGATCCTGCTACTAGAAAAGGACATTAGTGGGAAAACTGGTGAAATCTGAATCGAGTCTAGCGTATACTTAACAGAAATGTGCCCGCGTGGTGTATTTATATGTAAAATGTTAGTAACAAGGAAAACTGGATGAAGGACAGACAGGCACTCTCTGAACCAGGGCTGTAACTTTCCTATTAACATAAACTCATTCCACAAAGTCTCCCCAGAAAACCTGTACACCCCAACGAAGACACCATGGTAGTGAAACTGCTTCTTTATATAATGCTCACATACTGCCGAGACCCATATTGTTAGTAAAACTTTTGTATATAGCAAGTCACTGATATATATTCATTAAGTGCATATAAAATGCATGCTATTTAATTAAGTCCTTTTCCCCAGGTCTTTATTGAAGAAAATAATTCAAAGAAGAAAAAAAAGCTAGGCATTATTTATAGTACTAAATACCGTATTATCTCTTAGTATTATTGTAGCATTATTCGTAATAATGAAAATGGAAACAAGCTAATAAACATCTAACAAAAAAGGAAAGGTTTCATTAACAAGGATACAGCCACCTATGAAATACTGTACCATCATCAAAATAATTCTGAGGGCTAGAACAACACGGTCCCAATGTTCATGATCTACAATTTAGAATTTTTTTAATGTAAAACAAAATTTTGTGTAGACCGAATATATCTTTAAAATCTGAACGTGGAGACGGTCTAGAAGAAAACTCAGAGATATTAAAATGGTTAGGTTTAAGAATGGCAAGATTGCCAGCATATATTTTTTTTAAAACATTGCTCCAAACAGCCATAATGTTTTAAAAAAGAAAAACAAGCTTCAAATGAGTAAAATATACAATTAGTTCCTACAATTAAAGTCGATCATTTAGAAATGTTAAAAACGCCAAGACTATTAAAATTTACAAAATATCCCATCCTTCCATAGGCCAACGTAGTCACCATCAACGACCGTAACCCCAAACCTCTGAAATTATGTATATAGATACGCCGATTCACAGAATTGAACACCTAAGGAAATGGCATCAAGATGAACACAAAACCATGGCTTCTGTGAGTAAAAATGTACGAATTTGCTCCAAAATGCCCCATGTCCATAAATCCGACTCCTGCAAGTATCTTCTTGTCGCTAAATAATGCTAATCGACATAACCTGGCGGCCACTAACTCGATGAGGCCATTCCCCAAGACACGCTGGAAAACACGAGGCGGGAACCACACACCTGTCTGAAAAGGATCGGGAAGTCCTCTGCGCTCTCAGCCTTCCGGATGCCTTTCCCTCCGCCACCTTCGGACGCTTTGATCATCAAGGGGAAACCGATTCTTTCCGCCGCCTGGGTGCCAAGGACAAGCATTAGCTGCCAGTCCCTCCTGGGGTGAGGAAGTGGTTCAGGCTCCGGCTGCCTGGCCCCGCGTTTACCTCCAAGCCCTCGTCGACGTCTTTCACGCAACCCTGTTCGTAAACGTCTTCCGGGACACTGATTATTTTCCCCTGCTGCAAATCATCGTCTGTCCACGCCACCGTCAGACCTGGAAAGTCACAAAGAAAGCTGATTCCTCCTGAGGAGGGAGGAAACGACACTCGCCAACACAGAAACCACAGGGCCTCCCCGAGGGAGCGGCTCTAGACCTGGGGCCTCTGGACTGACACAACACAGACACGTCCCATAGTGGTTCTTCATCGTCTCAAGGATGATGGGCTCACCCGTGATAGGAAATCGAGCTTAAGAAATTCAGACTCAGTCTACCAAGAACAATCACATTAACCTGAATCCGAAAAATCCTCATTCTATCCTATGGAGTCATTTATATGTGAATCATTATTATCTAAAACCACGTGAAGATTTAACAAATGAAAACAAGTTTTCCATTCCAAATTTAAAATTCAACCTCTAGGGGCAATATATGTAACCCTAACAATATTTGTACCCCCATAATATGAAAAAATAAAAAATTTTAAAAAATAAATAAATAAAATAAAATTCAACCTCTAGAGCAAAAAATCAAATAGGAAACTGCTGTTTTCCTGTTTATTTTTTCATTTGTCCTAGAAATTCCACTTTTTGGAATTTATCCTAAGAAAATGATTAAAATGCACATATAGATTTAGCTATAAGATTATCAAAGCCCCATTCCTTTGAATCTTTTTTAAATTAGACAAAATAAACTGGAGGCAACTTAAATCATATAACTATAGAATAAAGTTAAGTAAATTATGGTACATCCATACAACATAATCCTAATGCAGGCATTTTAAATGGTGTAAAGTATATTTATTGACATAGAAAGATACTGACTAGTGAAAAAAAGTCACAAACCAGGAAATATAAGATCTCTCTCTCTCTTTTTTTTTTTAAAGGATATACCTTTAAAAAAAGGTTGGAAAGGTAGCCACCTGCAATATAATAAATGTTCAACAACAGGTCATAGGATTACAGATGATTTCTATTTCTTTTTTGTACTTCTCGTATTTTCTAAGTTATTGACAATAAAAGTGTACCACTTCTTCAATGATTTAAATTCTTAAAAGAATTTTTGAAAGCATACTTCTGTCCCCCTAACTGCTCACGTGACCAAGGCGAGGCTGAGAAGCTCCCCCAAAGTGGAGCTCAGGTTCCCTTACCACTTCCACTCCAGGGCAACGTTGGGACCTGCAGCGTCTGGGCCACGATGGTGCAGGCGATCTTGTCTCCCAAGGCCCACATGGCCTCACTGGGAGGGCCTGAGGAACCAGGGACAAGAAGAGAAGCAGGGTCAAGTCAGCCACAAGACCCTCGAGGCTGAGTGTCGACCAAGCGCAGGGTGCTGGGGCCGGGGCGGGGAGTGGACGACAAAGAACAGTATTCATGTCCCAGCTCTCAAGGAGCTCAACCTCACGCCAGGGAAGAAAAAATCTGCTAGTCTGCTGTCGTATCGGTCAACTTTCAACACACGTGGATTGTAAACCTGTGAGTGACGACCTAAGCTATCATGGCGTATGCAACATTCACCTTGGAGGGAAGGCAGAAAGCTAGACAAAGGAGGCAAGCTAGCAGCTCAAATACCTAGCCCAAGGGTGGGCAAACTTTTCCCATAAAGACACAGGTACCAAATATTAATATTTTCACCTTTGTGGGCCTGCAGGTTCTTGATCACAAGTACTCAACTTTGTCAGCGTAGGGTGAAAGCAGCCATAGGCAATACATAAATGAATGTGTGTAGTCGTGTTTCAATAAAACTTTATTTACAAAAGCAAACAGTGGGCCGGATTTGGCCTGTGAGCTATAGCTGGCCAGAGGAGCCAAGACTGATAATGAGAGTCCCATGTGACAGTCAGTCAAGAGAGGTACCCAGAGGTACTCGGAGCCCATGACAGAGAAAACATCAATGGGCACAGGTCATCAAGCCAGGCAGACACGCAGGTGTCACTGTTCACCGAGCTTCTTCACAAGTGGGCAAGTTTGTTTTCCAACCCCGCTGCAAGGAGCAGCAGGGACTCCTTGTGTGATAGTAAATAACAAAATGATTCCTCTAAACCACACAGGAAGTCAGATAGCACAATTACATATACAAAGTTAACAAATGCAAATATAAATCCTGGAACCAACAGATACCATACGACAATGAGTATCATTTTACCTAATAAGTAGTAAAATGAAGGGCTCTGGTGCCAAGGGGTTTAGGGCACTCTAAAGGCCTGAGAACCCCAAGCAAAGGTGTGTCTTTCTTAGAAATGTGACCCCAAACTTCATCAGCACTCTGAACACGGCTGACATCTCAGCAGCGGGAGGAACACTAGCAGAGCATTCCATCTGCCCAACATCATTCCATGGCCACGAGCATGGTAAAGGCTCCTATTTCCACGGCCCGGAAGACTCTCCACGGCCCGCGTGCCCTCCCACCCCAGACTCGCCTGTTCCTCACAACGAGTCTGCCCCAGCTTGGCGTCGCATCGACCCCCAACCTGCACACATCTGCCGGAGGCACACTCTACCTAGGAAGGCGATCCCATGCTTGCACAGCAGCTCCGGGAGTTTGGGGTTTTCGGAAGCATGGCCCCAGCCAGCCCACACCGCCTGCAAACACGGAAAGGGGGGTGCACAGAGGTCTTCCTTCCAGAACTCGCCGCCCATCGCCCCCAAAGCTCTTCACAGTGTTACATCGGCCCGGGGAAATCAGAGTATCATGGGAGCCAGCCCCTCCACCCTCTTCTGAGCCATGGAATCACATTATTCCAGAACTTGGGGACACCATCCCACCACGGCACACTCGGGTGCTCCGACCCGTTTACCTGCACGGGGATTCTCTTGGCGATGTCCACGATCAGCTCCACGTTGGCGTAGTTGTTGTTGTTCGGTCCTCCCGGGACAGGGACGTACTGATCTGCCATCTTGATGTACTCTGGCATCAGACAAGGGGGGACAAAGAACCGCTGTGGGACTGAGGTCAACTGCAGAACGCCGCGCGACGCAGCCACGCACAGCCACCCAAAGCATGACCGCGAGGACTCCATGGCAACAAAGGACAGACGCAGATGAAAATTTGAAGAAAACTGAATATGATTAATGATGTAAAATATGGTTGATGAAATATGAATGATGAAAACTGAATATGATTAATGATGATTAATGATGCAAAAACAGGTGTGCTTCTGGACAAGGCCTAGAAGGGAACAAAAGAGGATGGAAGTGATCTATTCGGACAGAGGGATTAGAGGTGGGTTTTTTTTTTTAAATTCCTACTTAAAAGTTTATCTTGGTCTTTCTCCACTCCTGGGAACTGACCTGTTCTACTCTCTCTGGAACGTAAATTTAAAAGAAAAAACACAAAAGTTTATCTTAATACGGTTGCACTATTAAACAATACAATAGGGTTTTATAAATTATGGTTAAGAAAAACACACAACATAAAATTTACAATCGTAAGAACTTTCTGAGCGCGCAGTCCCGCAGTGTTAAGCATATTTATGTTGCTGTGAGACAGAGCACTTTTTCATCTCACAGATCTGAAACACTGTACTCATTAATAACTCCTTTC
The DNA here is from genome assembly GCA_008750895.1 of Mirza zaza. Lineage (NCBI taxonomy): Eukaryota > Metazoa > Chordata > Mammalia > Primates > Cheirogaleidae > Mirza > Mirza zaza. Next base: position 133,025 of record VSMD01043913.1, read on the forward strand.
TCCCCTCCTAAGTCACTGGCAACCAACATTTCACCCTCTGTCTCTGAATTTCACTGTTCTCATGAATCCCTTATAAGTGGAATCACGCACGGCATTTGTCTTTTTGTGACCAGCTTATTTCACTGTTGGTGACTGGCAAAATGACTTCGAGGTCCATCCCCATTGTGGTATATGACAGGATTTCCTTCCTTTTTTAAGGCTGAATCTAATACCATGTTTTGATTTTTAAATACTCATGGTCTTGAAGCCAGAAATGCCACTTCTAGGAATATGCCCTTAAAAACACCACTCGTCAACGAGGCCAAAGTCGAGAGGACGGTCACCGAGCAGCATGTTGGATTGTGAAAAGTTAGACTCCAGCCAAAGACAAGGACCAGTACATCTGTTCTGTGGAATCAGATAAGATCCTGAAAATGGACAATGGGCAATGTATGCGCGAAGACAGGAAGAAACGCAAGAGCCGCTGTTCCTTCAGGCCTGCCTGCCCCCAGTGTTTACAGAACACGCTCGTGTCGGCCACCAGGGAGGGTCCAGAGATGGGGAAGTGAGCAGTCTGACAAGCTCCCGTCTTCATCGAGCTCCTCTTCAACGTTAGAGGAGATAAACAAGAAAATGAACACAATAACTACAGGCTGGGGCCAGTGCCGGGAAGGAAATAAACAGGGTTCTCTGCGAGAGAGGCACAGAAGGATGCAGAGACCTGAAGATCGAGAGGGGAGAGAGAGCCTGGCATTTACAGGGCTCTGGGGGAAATACCATCCATATTTCCGCTCAACGGCAGAGTGGGCGGCTGCCCCAGAACTGCCAGAGGCCAGTGTGACTGGGGCCCGGGGATGGGCGGCGAGAGGCATGAAGTGAAGCCAGGAGGCCGGCAGGGGCTGAGTCATGGGGGGGGGGGGGACTACCAGCCTGGGTGAGGATCTGGGATTTTAGTCAAAGTATCATGAGAGGCCCCAGAGGATAATGCTCTGAACTCAGACAGACCAGGGTTCCAATCCCGCCTACGTCACACACTGGCTGTGTGACCCTGGGCAAATGATACATGTGTGTCCCTGTGCCTCAATTGTCTCATCTATAAAATGGGTCTGTGAGTAACAAACAAGGCCACGTCAGTGCAGGCCAGAGCCCAGGCAGGAGGGCTCGGAGGGCGGTGCTGAGGTTGCTAACACTGGAAAGTGTGCTGTACCCTCTGATATATTCTAAGGAAGGTGTGAAAAGGCCTGAGTCATGTATTCAAAAGATCACTTTGGCTGCTGTGGGGATAAAAGGGTAACACTGTTTAGGAAAAAAGTAAATCATCCAACAGTTATTTGTAAAATGATCCATTTTAATAGACATAGGCTGGGTGCAGTGGCTCACGCCTATAATCCTAGCACTTTGGGAGGCCAAGGCAGGAGGACTGCTTGAGGTCAGGAGTTCAAGACCAGCCTGGGCAATAATGAGACCTCATCTCTACAAAACATTTTAAAAACTTAGTTGGGCGTGATGGCACGAACCTATAGTCCCAGCTACTCGGGAGGCTGAGGCAGGAGGATTGCTTAAGCCCAGGAGTTTAAGGTTGCTGTGAGCTATGATGATGCCACTGCACTTTAGCCAGGGCGACAGAGAGAAAAAAAAAAAAGCCTAAAGAGGTAAATGAATAGAAAAACAAATGACATATGAAAAAATGTTCAACATCTCTAATCATCAGGGAAATGCAAATCAAAACCTCAATGAGATATCACTTAACCCCAGTGAGAATGGCTTTTATCAAAAAGTCCCCAAACAATAAATGCTGGCGTGGATGCGGAGAGAGAGGAACACTCACACACTGCTGGTGGGACTGCAAATTAGTTCAACCTCTGTGGAAAGCAATATGGAGATACCTCAAAGCGATACAAGTAGATCTACCATTTGATTCAGCAATTCCACTACTGGGCATCTACCCAAAAGAGCAAAAGTCACTTTATGAAAAAGACACCTGCACTCGAATGTTTATAGCAGCACAATTCACAATTGCAAAGCTGCGAAAACAAGCCAAGTGCCCATCAATTCATGAGTGGATTAATAAAATGTGGTATATGTATACCATGGAGTACTACTCAGTTTTAAGAAACAACAGTGACATAGCACCTCTTGTATACTCCTGGATACAGCTGGAACCCATTCTACTAAGTGCAGTATCTCAAGAATGGAAAAACAAGCACCACATGTACTCACCAGCAAATTGGTATTAACGGATCAACACCTAAGTGGACATATAGGAGTAACATTTATCGGGTGTCGGGAGGGTGGGAGGGGGGAGGAGGGGATGGGTGTATACAACCACACGAGTAAGCTGTGCAACGTTTGGGGGATGGACACGCTTGAAGCTCTTACTCAAGGGGGGAGGGGGGCATGGGCAATATATGTAACCTTAACATTTGTACCCCCATAATACGCTAAAATAAAAAAAAGAAAAACGAATGAATGATCAAAATACAGAATATGCATCTACAGGAAAAAATATCTGGAGAAATAGACAGTAATCTGGTTAAACACAGACGTTTCTCAAAGATGGGATTTCCACTCTGCACGCTAACCATTTGCATTTTTATAAGGCACACAGGTCATTCTTGTTACCAGCAGATATCTTAATTACATAAAGAAGAAAGGGCAAATAAATATGGATTCAGGAGAGGTCCTGACTCAGTGTGGGGTCCAGGATGGCCTTCCCCGGGCAGGGTGGCAGAGGTGAGGGCAGGTAAGGATGGGACAGGGCGGGGGGGAGGGGGGTCTAACCCAGGTACCTGCATTGGCCTTGAGGTCCTCGGGGGTCACCATGACGACAAACCGGATGGCCCGCTCGTTGCGGAACATCTCATAGGCCCACCTGCGGATGGATCGCATGCACTTCACGGCGGCGATGCCGTTGTTGGCGATGAGCACCTGCACAGGGGAAGGAAGGAGCTGGGGGCGCACGTCCACCTGTGCCGGGCCGGCGGCTACCGCGAGTCTGTCTGTCGCAGGCTGCAGAGACGCCTGCCGTCCCCGGAGTGCATCGCTCCTCTCTGTATTTCTACGGCCTGACCCACAGCCAGTGCGCAAAGTCCGCCGGCTGCACGAATGGCTGAGTGAATGGATGGGTAAATGCGCGAATGGAGGAACGGATGAGTGATTTCCGATTCCTTTGTTTGGTGCCATCATGATCACCCTTCACGTTTTTTGAGTGTTAAGTATGCACCAAGCTACAGTACAATGTCTTTCATCCGCCTTATTTCATTTCATCTGCACTACAGCCCTGGGAAAGAGGTCTTATTGTTGTCCCTATTTGGAGGTTAAAGACATTAAAACTCCGAGAAGGTAAGGCACCTGCCCCACATCACACAGCGAATAATTGGCAGAGCAGGGACATAAACTTTCCAGTCTGACCCATCCTCTGAACTGCTCCCCCCTACACCGCAGCTGCCTCTGCATTCTAAAGGTTGAAGATCCCAGGTTTGGCCGGGTGCCGTGGCTCACGCCTGGAATCCTAGCACTCTGGGAGGCCGAGGCAGGAGGATCGTTTGAGCTCAGGAGTTGGAGACCAGCCTGAGCAAGAGCGAGACCCCGTCTCCACTAAAAATAGAAAGAAATTAGCTGGACAACTACAAATATATAGAAAAAAAATTAGCTAGGCGTGATGGCGCATGCCTGTAGTCCCAGCTACTCGGGAGGCTGAGGCAGGAGGATTGCTTAAGCCCAGGAGTTTGAGGTTGCTGTAAGCTAGACTGACACCATGGCACTCTAGCCGGGGAAATAGAGTGAGACTCTGTCTCAAAAAAAAAAAAAAGGTCCCAGGTTTGTTAAGGGGGAACAACAGTAATGCTGGTGGTCCCCAACAACAGAGAATAATAGAAAGGGTCCTAGTTTCAATTCCCAGTTGTGTCATGAACTTGCTGTGTGGCCTTAGGCAGATACCTTCCCTCTCTGAGCTTCGCATCCACATAAAGAGGTCAGACTGGCCCATCTCCTGGCCTGGTCTCTAAGAAATAAAACTAAGCTCTAGTTTTCTTGTTTTAAAAAAAAAAAATTATCCAGCCTGGACAATGTAGCAAGACTCTCTATGTCTTAAAAAGACAAAAAGAGCCATATGCCTTCAAACCTCAACTGACAGCAATTTCATCATTTTAAGGCCTCCTCTGTTGCTGTCTAATCTTCATGACGTCCCAAGTCTCAGGGACGTGGGATGGGATCGCCTCGATTTTTACACAAGGGGAAACTCAGCCCAGAGTTCACATCCCACGAGGGGTCACCCCAGGATTTGACCCCAGGGTTCCTGGCTCCAGTCAAATGTTCTTGCCAGTGTGTCAAACGTGCCTCTTGGGAAGAGGTGAGGACATGGCTGGGCCTGGCTTTCTCAATGGATTACGGAAGCAAGGCTGGGTCAAGAGGGAAGGACCACAATGACCTGGGGGTGGCCCAGTGTCTCTTGGCCTCCTTTGTTGTGGCATAAGGAATGTCGCGGGAGGGCCCTGGGGGAGACGGCTGCTGCAGGCCAGCCTGCCCTTCCAATCCCTCTGCCCTGGAGCTTTCCCACGGGGAGTCTAGGAAAGAGGGCAGGCCAAGGTCAACTCCTAAACCAGAAAATGCAACAGCTCCAGGCTGAAGTTTTCTGCAGCCGCCCCGACCTCTGGGCGCCTGAGAGCTAAATCCAGCCACCAGCTGTGCTGGTTACAAACAGCCTCCGGGCAGGTGTGGCAAGACTTGGGCTTCTGGATCCGGGAGGGTCTGAGAAGGGTGGAGGAATCTCTATTTCCCACCAGCAAGACTTGTGGCAGCAGGTTTAGGAACCTGCATGAGTGAGCGCTCAATGTCGCACCTTCCCAGCGCTGGGTTGAGGGCGTGGGCTCTGGATCCCAACTGCAGGGGTTCAAATCCCAGCTCCACCGCTTACGAGCTACGTGACCTTGGACAACTAAAGTCATGTCCCCGAATGTCGGTTTCTCCCTGAGTGCGATGGGAATGACCACACAGTTACACGTCTGACCCAGGGCCTCAACTGCACGGAGTAGAAGTCAATGGGAAAAGCCCTAATCAGTGGCAAATCTTAGCTATTTCCCTTTCATTGCTGTCATTCTAGCACACGACATTCTTCTCTAAGAAGCCTTGGGAGGGCAGGGCTGGGTGTTACGTTTCCCGTCCAACCTTCTGGAAAGCGACCTCTTCCCCCTGACCACGCCCAGAGGCCTCATGCCCCCCAACTCCCATGAGTGGGGGTGGGGAGGTGATGCACCCATCACACCGGGCTGAATGAAGGCGAAGAACTCACGAAGTCAGGCGTCCCACGCTAACTGAGTGTCACAGAAGGGTGGCCCTTGCCCACTGCAGCGTGAGGACCAAATCTGAAGCCGCTTCTCCCACCTCCAGCTGGGAAGGGGGTGGTGCCCTTCCCCCCAACCAGGCCCCACCCAGAGTGTGGGGACCCATGCGTACCTTCTCAATGACCCGATCCCCTCCAAAGCGTGTGACAAACTCGGCCGGGGAAGCCACCGTGAAGTCCCTGTGCAGATCCAGCTTCTTGTGTTCCCGGCCCCTCTTCACCAGGTGGAGTCCAGACATGCTCGGCCTGCAGAGTGGAAGTGGCAGACAGACAGACAGACAGACAGACCCACGTCAGAGGGGGACCACGGGAGGGTCAGAGCTCGACGCCTGTAAAACCTACACCCACAGAGCAGCCGAAGTGCACAGGACCCTCTCTGCTTTGCTCCCTCTGCAGAGACCAAGAAGAAACTGCCACGGAAGTTCGAGGGCAGGGGACACCGTCTCAGGAGAACAGCATGAACTTGACTTGCCCCAAGGTGTGCGCGTAGACTTTCAGTCTTAATTCTGCCTTTACGCCCATAATGTAAGAACTCAATGTCATGCTAAAACTTAGAACAGGGATGTTCTGAGCTTCACATTCTAACACTTCAGACTTGCTGAACGGTATTTATATCTTCCGTCAATTCTTTTGTATTCTTATTTCAAAATTTTTTTAGGAAATGGAAAACACTTTTAAAAAGGTAGAGCAACAGAACAGAGGTTCCTTGCCCTGCCCCTCCGCGCTGGCAGAAATCACTGTTGACTTGTTCTGGCGATAACAGACTTCATAGTTCTCAGCAGCACGTGGACGCTATTTTGTCGGTCACCCACTTAAGGCACCATCCACAGCCTTCCCATCTTGAGAGGTGCGGATTCAGCTCTCTCTACCCCACCCCTCCCCAAACCAATAAATAGAGGTATACTATAATTTGGCAAATTTGGCACTCAGTGTTTTATTAGTCTGTGATCATTATTCAGAGATGAGAGTTGTGGTGGGTCAGATTTTATTTCCTTTCTTTTTGTTTTTTTCCTGGACTTACTGATTTTTTTCCCCCTTGACTCAGTGTTCCTGGTGCCAGTTGCCATTATTAATTCACCCCACTCCCCCTAACAGACTCCCAGGACATGTAAGATAATTGATCAGTCCCTTTTATGTTTCCTTTGGTGACATCCTTCCTGGAGGCTGAGTGTCCTTTTGTCTGGACTGGACCCCCACGCCAAAGGGGCTTCCCTTTGCCGACATCCCTAGAATTCCCTTGACTGTTCCTTGGGGGTGGATCCCTGATTTGGGGGATTGGGTAGCTCCTGCTTTCCAGGTGGACCTCCTTGTTTTGCTGGGGCTTATCATGCAGTGGATTCATGCAGTTGACAAGATAGTATAATGGCAGAGCGCATGACGATGACACCCTCAACCTGCCTGCCCTGCTCCTGGCTGCCCTGGTCTTTGTATCACCATCACCCTGGAGATTCCCTTTGAAGCTATGTCAGATCTCCTGTCTTCAGTGTGTTGCTGCTCTTCCTTGATTTACCCTCTGGTTTCGATGGAACACATCCTCAAGTAGCTTTCTAAGAAAGGGTATACAGGGAGTATGTGCTTTGCGGCCTTGCATATTCTGAAACTTTCTTCTACCCTCACCTTCGACCCTATCATTTGGCTATATAGGGAATTCTAGGAAGGAAAAAACATTCAGGGTTTTGTTTTTTGGGGTTTTTTTTGAGACAGAGTCTCACTTTGTTGCCCAGGCTAGAGTGAGTGCCGTGGCGTCAGCCTAGCTCACAGCAACCTCAAATTCCTGGGCTCAAGTAATCAATCCTCCTGCCTCAGCCTCCAGAGTAGCTGGGACTACAGGTATGCACCACCCTGCCCGGCCAATTTTTTCTCTATATTTTTAGTTGGCCAATTAATTTCTTTCTACTTTTAGTAGAGATGGGGTCTTGCTCTTGCTCAGGCTGGTTTCGAACTCCTGAGCTCAAACGATCCGCCCACCTCGGCCTCCCAGAGTGCTAGGATTACAGGCGTGAGCCACCGCGCCCGGCCCCTTCAGGGTTTTGGAAGCCTCATGCCATTGCATTGTAGCTTCCGAGGTTGCTAGGATGAGAGCAATTCTGACCCTTGATCCTTTGTAGGTGACCTGTTTTTTCACATCCAGAAGTTTACAGGATCTCCTCCGTGCCCCAGCACTCGACAGCATCACAGTGAGAGCCCAGGGGTGTATCTGTTTGCACCCGTGATGCTGCACGTCTCTCAGGCTCTCCCGATCTGGAAACTCAAGTCCTGCGGATTTGTCTTCAGACTTTCTTTCCCTCTTTATTCTTTCCAGAAGTCCTACTATCTGGAGGTTGAAATTTCTACACTGGCCCACCAGTGTATGCATTTCTCCTCCTCTTCTTCTCTCTTTTCCTCTACTTTTCTGGGTGCTTTTCTCAGCCTTCCAAACCGTCCGAGTGGAGCTCTTCATTTTGGCTATCACATTTATAATGTCCAAGAGCTTGCTTTTGGTTCTGTGAGGGTTCCCTCTTGGACAGCACCCTGTTCCTTTGTGTGCAACATCCTGCCCGACCTCCATGAGGATATCAATGAGAGCATTTTTAAGTTCTCTTCTCCGGCATGGTTTCTGTTTCCTAAAAGCTCCCTGCGCGCGTTTGTTTGGGCCCTGCCTTCCATATTAGAAATTGCACCCGACTGTGGGGTGAGCCTTGGTCCTGCCCTCACAGCAGTGAGCGGAAATAGAAGCCCCTGAGCGTGAGACCCCGAGCTCAGCGTAGGGTGATCGAGGAGTCCCGTGTGCTGGGATCCTGAGTCAGTATCTTTATAGTCTTTCTCCCTTGCTGGCCAGGTTCCCTGGGAAACTCTGGTGTCTGCCTGGACGACAAAAGCCAATCAGGAGCCTGGGGGACAGGGCAGTTCTAAGGATTCAGCACCTATATAGACCCTCACCCTCCTATTTGGGACACAGGCCCCATTCATTCTGCCGTGCCCATCAATTCCCCATCCCAAGACCCTCTGCTCGTCCCTCTCCCCAGACGGAACTGCCTGCCTTCTGCTGGAGTTCAAGCAGACAGCCCACAGCCCCGGAGCAGAGGCGGGGATCTGGGAATCTTTTACCCAATCCTCCTTATTTTGGCACTCCCGTTGCCCCCAGCTCCGGGGCACCCCATGCTGCCAGCCACTGTGCCTTTGGGGCTCTGTGATGCAGATAGGGGTGTCCCCAGCTATCATCACTGCCGCATTAGGACTGAGTCTTCTCGGTTCTGCTAAGCCAGTTGCCACTTTCGTTCCTCTGCTTTCTGGCTTCCAAAATGTTGGTACTACTCTCCCCTCCTGTTCTCCCAGACTTGAAGGGTTTCTATCTCTTAAAAAAAAAACAAGAAAATCTCTTTGCTTGTTTGGCAAGATTTTGAAAGGACCAGAATCAGGTGCACACACTCAGCCTACTCTCTTAAGCTGGCAATGAGGCAATGGGGTATTTGGGCTGGGAGACGTCTACAGGGAATGAAGCTAGAGGTTAACCACCCACAGGTGTGTCCAGTGACTAGGCCATCAGGCATCTTGGGAGGCCAGGGCTGAGGGGTTCAAGGGGGCCAAAAAGTCTGGTGAGGAATGGACTGATCCTACCACCGAACACCACCAGCGTGCCCCCGTCTACTGTCTGGCCAGGAAACAGCAAAGCCAGGGCAAATAAGCAGCCAGGAAAGAGGAGTTCCATTTTACAGATGGGTAAACTGAGGCCCAGCACGTCTTTCCACCACACCAGATCTTTCCCTTTCACGGGATAGAGTGGAAATGGTAGGGGTGGAGGTTTTCTGTTTTATAAAGCCTCTATGTCCAGTAGGGTTCAACGTGGGAAAAGCCTTCTACAAACTGTAGCCTCCCCTGCCCCCCGGGGTGAGCCACTAAAGGCTCTGCCTGTCAGAGATGAAGAAACAGACTTCTAAGCCTGGGGAACAAAAAGAGATGAACAACAGAAACCATCGTGTTCAAATGCCACAATCAACAGGATATGTCTCTTCAATTACAACTTTTCTCCACTCAACTGAGCTTAAGCATGGTGCCCGAATGAATGAATGAATGAATGAACTCACGAGTGAACAAATGACTGCTGGCCCCTGAGATAGCCTTGCTGCCTCCCATGAACTGCAAACAGCTTTCCTTCTAAAACCTCCCAGGATTGAACTGCTGAAATGAAACAGGTCATAGAAAAAGTACTTTGGAAGGGTCAGTATCATCATCTTGCAAATATGAATAGTGCTTTTATCGTAATTATATTCCATCAACCAGCAAGCTCAGTTTGTGTTTAAGAACTTTGTTTCTTTACAAAAACGGGCCGATGCAGCCTGTTTTTGCAGACCCCTGGGGAAACAGACACTGTTAAATTGTTAACCGCGGTTATGGCAGGGTGGTATAACATAGGTGGTTTCTGTTTTCTTCTCTTTGCCTATGTTTTTAAAATGTTTTTCTGCCATGATATGTTATTTTCAATAAGAAAAAAGCTATTAATTTTGTAATAGGGACACCCAAAGACACGGCCATTCCAGTGTCCCTTGGGCAAGGCCCTCAGTTTCCCTATCTGTAAAATGGGGATAATAACACATACCTCATTAAATAAGTAAATACGTGGAAATAAGAATGAAATAAGGTGATGAGGATTAAATAAGTCAGCACACAGCAAGTAAGAGATGGTGTGCGGTGCACAGCGAATGCTATGCTATTTCAGTGCAGCGACGCTAAGAGGATTGGCGACTGGTAACCTCCTAACGTAACTGGCCCCTCATCTGCACCCTGCTCCATGATGCCAAAGCCTGTCCCCTACTTGTCCACTGTCCCCATTCTGTCTGTGACCTTTCCCGACTGGCTGGCTTGATGCTTTGGCTTCAGAAAGTCTGAGACATCATCCATTTCCATATACACACACACACACGTTAAAACTCTAGCAAGCCGACCTAAAGCACAACAAAGAAAAACACCATTCTCTGGCCTGAGAAAAGCCACTTGTGGCCACAATTTTGATATCAAAAAACTGGTGACAGAGCCCATGCATCAGGCATGCCACAAGCCCATCACCGCAAACCAGGCAGGCGAGCACATGATGCGGCCGGGATGGCTTTGTTTCTGGCTCGGTCTGCAGGCGAGAGGTTATTTTAGTTCTTTTTAGACAGTGCTGCAGACCAGCCGCTGTTGGCTCTAGAGGACTGACCTTTAACTGGCATTTGCTCCCACTGAAGGAGGATCATTCTAGATGCTGTGCCTTTGCCCAACGCTAATCCCTGTTCCTACGCAGCAGGGCAGATGTGGAGGCTGAAATGTTCCACGGTGACTTTGGAAATGGTTTCAGGTGCAATCCACAAAAGAGGTGTCAGCCAAACAGCAAATGTGGTCGGCTGCCCGGGCACATGACCAGGCAGGACTGTACTGAGAATGTAGGAAATGACCACTCTCAATTGCCCACTATGGATTGGGTGCAGGGACTTCTCACAAATCCCCACAGCCCTTTTGCAGGGGGAGGCTGTCATCTCTTGCTCACGATGAGGAAACTGAGGTTCTGAGGGGCCCCCTGACCACAAGTCACACAGCTGATAAGTGGCAGAGCTGGGTGTCTAAAGTAAGAGGCAATATACATATACATATAATGCTGAGTTTTCAAATGGGGGCGGTTTCGTTCCCCAGGGGACATATGGCAATACCTATGGACATTTTTAGTTGTCACAATGTGTGGGGTGGGCTACTGGCATCTAGTGGGCAGAGACCAGGGATGCCACTCAATATCATACAGTGCACAGCACAGCCCCCCACACTAAGAACCGGACATAGAACTGCAGGTGAGAAATCTGATAGACTGAAACTATCATCCCAGCCTTTGAATCCAGAATCTACCATTTAGGGACTGGATAATCCCGGGAAAGTTACTTCAATACTCTGTGCCCGTCAGTTCCCTCATAGGATGGAAATATTAATAGCATCTGCTGGAGCCCATTAGGCAAGGGCCCTGGCATTAGCCAGCCCTTAAATCTCTTACCCTCTCTTTTCTTCTGAAACCAGGGATGCTAACAGCCGCCCTGACTGCTGAGAGCTGGTTTTGAGCCATGCAATGCTGTAGTTAATATCAGTGCCAGGCAAGAAAGCAAGAAAGGACATTGTGCAGCCCATTAAAGGCTCGTAACTTAGGACTTATCTTGCAGACAACACAAAACTAGACTCCATGATAACTGGACCCTTGGGAATTTTCCAGGCCACCCACCCCCCTCAATACCTCCTGGGATGACGACTTTGGCTAGGCCAGGGGTGGCCCATGGACCAAACCCAGTCTGCCATCTGTGTTGTTACCTCCCACAAGCTAAGAATGGTTCAAACATTTTTTAAGCGGAAAAAAAAAAAAAAAGAATCAAAAGAATTTTGTTTTGCGACACATGAAAATGATGTGACATTCAGATTTCACTGTCCATAACTAATGTTTAATCAGACCACAGCCAGGGCCGGGCACAGTGGCTCACGCCTGTAATCCTAGCACTCCGGGAGGCCGAGGCGGGTGGATTGCTCGAGGTCAGGAGTTCGAAACCAGCCTGAGCAAGAGCGAGACCCCATCTCTACTATAAATAGAAAGAAATTAATTGGCCAATTGATATATATAGAAAAAATTAGCCGGGCATGGTGGCACATGCCTGTAGTCCCAGCTACTCGGGAGGCTGAGGCAGGAGCATTGCTTGAGCCCAGGAGTTTGAGGTTGCTGTGAGCTAGGCTGATGCCACGGCACTCACTCTAGCCTGGGCTACAAAGCAAGACTGTGTCTCAAAAGAAAAAAAAAAAAAAAAAGAACACAGCCAGGCCTGTTCAATTACATATTCATAGTGATGGCTGCTGGTGCAGGAAACAGAAGAGGTGAATAGTTATAAGAGAGACCATATAGCCACAAAACCAAAAAATATTTACTGCCTGGCCCTTTACAACAACAATTTGCTGGCCCTGAGCTAGGCAGGGGGTTTCAACCCTGTCATGAGAGCTTTAAAAGAATCGGATGTCGGGGCTTCACCCTGGATTAATTAATCAGCATCTACATTTTACAAACCGTACCCACCCTGCAACCAGGGAATTCTAATGTGCAACCAAGAGCAAGAACCACCGATAGATGTACAACCAACATGTCAATGCAAACAACATTTCTGAGCAGAATTCTCAGGGCAGTAAAGCCGCTCATAATGGGGGATTGTGGACCTCACTAAACACCCGATTCTGGCTGGGCATGCTGGCTCACACCTACAATCCCAACATGTTGGGAAGCAGAGGCAGGAAGATTGCTTGAGGCCAGCAGTTTAGGGTCACAGTGAGCTATGATCACATCACTGCTCTCCAGGCTAGGCAACTGAGCGAGACCTTGTCTCTAAAATGAAAGCCCAAATTCTTCTGCCTCCCATGCCCAAGTGTATTTCAAACCTTTCTTCTCCACTCTGATCCACATTAATTTCTCCATTCTCTGAACTTTGACCCCATGCACATGCCAAGGAAAACCGGTCATCATTTGAGACTTTGCCTACATATGAGTTCTGGCTCCGTAGATGGTTCAGGCCTTCAGGACAGAACCCTAAACGCCTCTTGACTCCGGAGGGCTCTTTTGCAACTGAACCTGGCTTCACTGTTATCAGCTCGTGCAAATGTGCCGGGCAGCATTCAAGACCTCCCAAGTACAGTTGCAATAACTCTAGCAAGGCCTATGAGGATTGACCCCGTTGACAGATGAGGAAACTGAGGTTCCAAGGCTTGATGTCACTTGCTCAAGGGGCTAAAGGGCACACAGCTCAGTGGTGGAGTTGGGTTGTCTAACTCCATCTTTTTAGCAACTCTAAGAGAGGAATGATATGGTCGCCCAGTAAAATTTACCCATGGTGTTATAAATAGGGGAATCCCATGTCCTGGACTTGCTAGGTCAATTCAAAATGGTTGTGAGTTTATTGTTTTGGATTAAAGTGGTTTGTGAAATCTATTTATGTGGTGCTTAAAGTGTACAGTTAAACCTTGCCAGGCACAGTGGTATGTGTCTGTAGTCCCAGCTACCAGGGAGGCTGAGGAAGAAAAGATTGCTTGAGCCCAGGAGTTTGAGGCTGCAGTGAGTTATGTTCGTGCCTGTGAATAGCCACTGCCCTCCAGCAGCCTGGGCAACATAGAAATAAACATTTAAAAAAAAAGATTGATATGTTAATCTTTTTGTGTAAGTAGCTTAACAGATCCAAAAAATATATACACTTTGCAGACCACATGGCCTGATTTGTGGACACTATGACTTGAGTGTTTATGCCAGAGGAGTTGGGATTAGGGCCCCAAATGTGTAATAAATGTGACTGCTGTGCTTCACCTGTATACACCAGAAAGACTGTGACCCCAAAGCCTGGTCTTTTTGCTCAGACACAGCCATGGGCACGTCACAGAGGGTCCCCTTAAAGACACTGTTAGTCTGCTCTGCGGATGGAGCAAAGAACTGGAAGGCCGGCCTCCCTCCTGGCCAGCTGCCTGCAGGGCTGGGCCACATCTCTGGCCTTCTCCGAACCTCCCATTGTGGAGCTAAACAACCTCTGAGGCCCTTCCGGCTCCAAGAGCCCTCGCTTCCCTGGCCTGGCTGTGAGTCACAGGAACTAGTTCCACAGCCATGTCCTTTAGTCTTCTGACTCCTCCAACATCAGCAGAGGCCTCTCAGTTTTGAAAGAGTCTACTCAAGCAGGTTGTGCTCTCCAAGCAGTAGAACCTGGCTGCCCACGTAGTGCACCCTTTGGAGGATGACCACCTGGGTTCGAACCCCATTCTGCCCTCGCTGGTGCTGAAGGCCTCAGTTTCCTCGTCTGTAAAATGGGGATGACAGCACCCCCGGAGGTGCTGCAAAGATGGCATGAGTTTGCACCTAGAAAGCACTAAGACTGGCATAACTGAAAGCAGCCCATGAATGGTAGCAGCTATTGCTGTTGCACTCATCGGCCTTAAATTGGAATTACGGAGAAGACATCGGGCTTCCCTGCTGGCTCAGGAGTTCCTGGAGGGCACAGACCATGTTTCCCAAACACTTTTGTGTTCCTTCCTGCTCCCAGATGCAGGCCTTATTCATGGGAAGTGTGCAATGAATGTTTGTGGACCAGATAAACATATCCTAAGAAAATAAATGATGGAGGCAAAGACTCAGCTGCAAGAACATTCCTCATCTTGCTGTTTATAACAGCAAAAACGGAAAAGCAGCCTGAATATCCACTACTTACGGAAGATTACTTACACATTTTTAAAGTGCACCTATGTAAAGGAAAGCTACAGACCCAGTAAAAAGCATGTTGTAGAAGAGCGTTGGCAAACGTTTTCTGCCAAGAGCCATACAGTAAATCATTTAGGTTTCACAGGCCAGTCTCCATCCCACTACTCCCCTCTGCCAATGAAGCACACAAACAGTGACAGACTAAAAATAAACGAATGACCGCGGCTGCATCCCAACAAAACTTTATTTGTGGACGCTAAAATTTGAATTTCATGTAATTTTCACATGTCACAGCATAGTATTCCTGTTTGGATTTTGTCAACCCATTAAACACACAGAAACCATCTTTGCTCTCAGGCCATATAAAAACAGGAAACAGGGTCATAGTTTACTGAGCCCCATAGTAGAATACCTAATGTGGAGTGAAAAAGTGAGTTACAATACGATATGTTCTGCATGATTTAAGTCTACAAAACGTATCTGCACCAAGAAAAAGATTGTAAAGATCTACAACTACTGTTACCAAAGATCACATGGGATGGAATTGTGGGTGATTTTTGTTCCTTCTTTTTGCTTATCTACATTTGTCTGAATTTCTAACAACAGACATAGCATCGCTTTGACAATTTTTTTAAAGTGCAATAAAATGAAAAAAAGAAACAAAATCAAGTAGGCGGAGCAAAGAAGCACTCAGACACAAAGATGCCTACACTAATCTGCTCACAAAACAACCCTAAAATGCAATGCCCGCTCAAGTTCATGTTGATTGGCTCCAGGCATCAGCTTCAGAGAGACCTGTCTCCCACGACCTTCACCTTTCCCGAGGTTAAGGAGAGAGAGAAAGGGAAAGGGTGGCCCCAGCCAAAGGCTCAATCTTAAGGCACCTGTGTGCGCCGGGGAGCCCTTCTCCGAGCAACGTCACTGCCAAGTCCAGCCTCCTCTTCTCCCGCCAAGGCCAGCCAGTGTTTTCAAGGCGGGCTCCATCTCCCCAGCGGCCAAAGTTAAGCCAGCATTTCTTTGGGTGGGGGTGGGGAAAGGGGGGATGCTGAAAGGACGTACAGCCTGACCTCTGGGTAGGAGAGGGAGGACTCCCTAAGTTGGTAAAAGATAATGGTCATTAAAATTGTAAGCTTACTTACGTTACGTGGTGATCAGAGAAACAGACCTTGCACTTGGCAGGACTCATGCTGACCGCCCCGCCGGCCCACCCCACCTCCCTGACACACACCCGGGGCGCCGGGGCCCAGCCGGGCAGCCAGGTCGGGACGGGGAGGCAGAGGCTCTGTCCCGGAGCGCCTCGGGCGGGGCTCTGCGGAGGCCGGCGGGCGCCCAACTCGCCGCTGCGCTTGCCCCATCCCGAAGTGCGCCCAGCGCGCAAGGGTCGGTGCAGACGCGCCCGCCCCGCCCCCGCCCCGCCCCGCCCCCGCCCCGCCCCCGCCCCGCCCCGCCCCGCCCCGCGCCCAGGCCCCGCCCCCGCCCCGCCCCCATCCCCGCCCCGGACTCCGCCTCCCGTAGCCCCGCCCCTAACTCCGCCTCCCTGAGGCCCCGCCCCGGACTCCGCCTCCCGTGGCCCCGGCCCCGCCGGGCCCGGCCCTGCCCCCGCCCCTCCGCCTCCCTGAGGCCCCGCCCCGGCCCGGCCCGGGCCCGCCCCTGCCCCTGACTCCGCCTTCTGTGCCCCGGCCCCTGCCCCGCCCCTCCGCCTCCTGTGGCCCCGCCCCTGACTCCACCTCCCGTGCCCCGGCCCCGCCTCCCGTGGCCCCGCCCCCGGACCAGCCAAGCGCAGACCGCAGCGGACCCTGGGCGCCCCAGGGGGAAATGCCTCTTTCCTGCTTCGCCCCGGCTCCCCCGGCGGCGGCACAGCGGGCCTAGCGTGGCGTGCCCAGCGTACGGGCAGCGGCTGATGTGCCTGAACACACGCGCGATGGGGAAGTGGGGAAAACGCGGGCAGTTTAAAGGGGGAGTCAGAGGTCACCACTCTGCCTGTTAAAAAAAGAACAAACCGCCCCTTGTCACCAAGTCAACTCGTGGCTTCCCGGTTGCACGGGCGCGTTTGCTCCGCGCCGCCCAGGCGAGCTTCCAGCGCGCGCTTGGAGCCAGCTGGCCCGCCGAAGCGAGCCGCGGGAGCCCGGCTCCTGCTGCGACCCTGAATGCATCCTGACGCCCACGTTCATGAGCACTCCTTCGTGCACGCGTCCCTTCGAATCCGCGCGGCGAGCTTCCTGTTTTTATCCCCGTCAATCAGATGAGGAAACGGTGGCCCAGAGACACGCGTTCCCCTAAAGGGCCGGAGCCGGCGACTCGAACCCGGACAAACTGATTCCAGTTAGAATGAATGAAGGAAGGAATGCTTCTTCGAGTCGTGTTATAATAGATACGAAAGGTCCAAAACACTGCCTAGAAAATACTGCAATAATAGCAAATGTAACTATGTTCATAGCAAACAAGCAAAAAACAATGCAAATATTGGCAAATAAATTCCCTGCAAAAGGCACTGCAGGGAAACACCTCTAGACGGCGCCAACGACCCGGCTATGGTGTGACCGGTGCCTGCCCCACCGACTCCAGCTGTTTGTTTAACCAACCCTGCCTGAGGGTGCGCTTAGCTGTGCTCTAAATATACAGTCAGTAACATTTCGACAACAGGTTAAAAAACAAAACCAAAAACATATGAACAAAATTCTCAGCTCAAGAGTTTCTAGGAAGTTCTTCACAGCCTTGTCGTCACCTCCTCCAAAAAAGAAACCCATATTAGGCTGATTCTTTTTTTTTTTAGTTTCAAAGGCAAACTAGAAAGTATTCATCCTCCAAATGACCCAAATTAAAATGTAACTACCTCAAATCAGGGAAAGCAATGAAAAGCAGGAAATGAAGATATTTCCAAACGCTCCTTCCCTACCCAAACTCAGTTAGGATAGAGCAGAAGAGAAGCGCTTGCTCGTTAGTGTCCTCGCGCATTGCTCTAGATTTTTATTCTCTATTGCAAAAAACCCCACATTCCTCGAACACTGTGTGTGGATGTTTTAACTTCTCAGCTAACGCAGCCTGAGTGAGAGACAGCCTACGCTGTTACCCAGGGGCTCGAGAAAGGAATGTCACTTAGATGCGCTGGCTCTGTGTTTCATCAGAATGATCCTGACTTGGATTTTTCTTTCCCTGCATTATTAGGGAATAGAAGATGGGAAGTAAATAACACACGTATGCACAACGGCACCTTTATACAAACACCAGCAGTTGTGCTTTGTGATGAAACAGTTTAAACGTGGCTGTAGTTGCCATCTCATGCCTTAAGCACTTCCTCTCAGACTTAGCAGAGGTTAAATTTAACTGCTGGTATTGCAGAGGGCAAACTCGGGCCAATGGCTATATGCACACAAAATCAATAGGAAAACTCAAATGCAGGTGGAAAGATTCTGTAGCAAGCGGCCTTGGACTTGTCTTTACCCTCCAGCATGACCTTGGGCAAATCCCTTCTCTACGCGGCATCTATAAAATCATCCACATCTACTTGCCTCTTTATCAAAAGCATAGCCAAATAAAATAATCCCTTTCAAAAGAGGATGGGGGAAATATCACATGAAGTATAGAGCAGCAGTGAATGATTTTTCTAACACAGAGTAAATCACGCTGAGGGAGGAGGTGGAAGTAAGGGTGGTTAGTTACTCTGTACCCTGTATTCATTTCATAGTCACACCTCCCCAAAAGCCTCGATATCCATTCCACAGACAGAACAACTCAAAGACAGGGATCCTCTTTCTCCCAAGCTCCCAGAAAACATTTTTAGGAGCCAAAGAGATTTGAAAATGGGGTTTCTGCCGCCTCCCAAATCAATAAATGAATAAGCAAATGAAAACATTAGAGAAAGATCCTTGACATTCCATTCTGAGACACAGAGAAATATTTGTAGACAATTTAAAGTTTCCTGACCTGCCCACTACGAGGAGCCCAGGAGAGGGGGCATGGATGGGGAGGAGGAACAGGGAGATTCTGGGAGCCTACCCAGGGTGCTGTCTGGGAAAGAGTGGGTGGCACCGGGTCCCTGAAGTCAGTTTGCTTTCCTGCTGTTTCTTCTCCTGCCTTTACCTGCAGGGCCCCCTCCCCGACACCCAGACCCACAGAGCCTCATTTGTCTTCCTAGGCCCCGAGGTCTGTGTTGCTAAACCTCTCTTACCACGACGATCCCAACGTGAGCAGTGGCAGGGAGGAAGGATCCGGCCCCTGTGTGCCGCCTTGGACTTTATCCTTTTATCAGGGACACTTCACCTGCCTTTTCAATCCTCTTCCTCCTCTGTGGACAGAGGGTGCTACACCTTCAAAGTGTTAAGCCCGGCCGGGGCTTGGGAATGGCCATGACCATGGGCGAGCACTTTGGAAGAAGCCCACCCACTTCATTGATGGCAACCGAACCAGCTTTGGGCTGTCCTCTCCTGGCACCTGCTCCCACTTGATCCCAGCAATGCTCCGAGGTAGGCACCTGTATCACCCAGCTTCAGCAGAGCGGAAATTGTAGCTCGGAGAGATAACAAGACAGGATTGAACCCAGATCTGATCACAGGTCCTGGGCTCTTGCTATGACACTTGAATCTAATGGCAACGATTACGCTCTGGATGCTGCTTTAAGTGTTGTGCTCAGAGTAACTCAATTAAAACTCAAAATTTTAGTTGGCAACTCAAAAAAGTAAGCCTGATCCCAGCCCAATGAAGGAGGTAACGCGATGACCTCACGGCAGAGGGCACTGAGGTGCAAAAAGTCACCCAACTTGGCTCCAAGTTGCACGACAGCTAAGTGGAGGAGTCGGCATGCCAGTCTTCTGGCTCTCTACACAAATGATGGGAAATGCTCTGGCCTCCCCGAGGGCAGAGGCTGGGGTCCCCCATCTGTGCACCCCGAGAGCCAACTGCAGTGCCTGGCACCCGGCAAGGCTACAGAAAGTGCTCTTGAGCCGATGAATGGACAGGCCAAGCCTCAGCTCCTCTACTTGACCATTTCATCCCTTAAGGTGTCCTCGGTCTTGCCTAGACCCCAGCCAACCTGCGGCGATTTACCAAGGAGAACAAGGTTCCAAATTAACAAGCTTTCCTCCCATTTTCCAGCTTCCTCTATCTCCCAGCCCCCTCCCCTGCCGCCCGCCCCTCCACACACAAAGGAACAAAGCCACAGACTGTTAGAGCCATAAAGGGCCTCAGAGCTCTCTGTCCAGCCCCCAAGAAGGCAGGTGATGTCCCCAAGCTCACACAGCTTAAAGGTTGCCAGATAAATTGCCCCTGTATCCTGATCCTTCCTTCTCATGGAAAGGACACATTAGGAGGATGGAGCCCCAGCCCCCTAACCCCCTGGGGGAGGGGGTTGCAGCAAGGCCAACACTGGCACGTGGAACATCGATGTCTGATCCCTGTCTGCTGAGGGTTTGGGTTCGAATGGTGCTCTGGACCCAGGGTTATCTTGCTGGGAGACCTTGAACCTCTTTGGGCTTCAGCTTCTTACCTAGGAAGTGATAACGATTGGTTCACTGTTTCCCCCAATATTTTTTATACTGTTTTACAATTAGACAGTATTACAATGTGTTATAAAAATGACAATTAGAGCAGAGAGTTAGAAAATGCCTAAGAAAATTTAAATCACTCATAATTGCACTGCATAAAAACAATTGTTCACTATTTGGAGACACTCCTTACACTGTCTCTAGACACCAACACACACTCACACGTATACATATATTTATTAACCACATTTATTACTCAGAAGCATTTTTTTTGTGCTCACTACGTGCCAGGGACTACACTAAGTGTGTTCCACACACTACAGTCTCCACCATCCCTAATCTGAAATTCCCAGGACCTGATGTGCATTGGAACTTGGGAATTTATTTTTTTTAGGAAGGTAAAACTTTATGTTTCACATTATCACATTTACGTTTCAGCAGCCAAGGCATGAATATTCATACAAAATGGGATAAATAGTGACTAGAAGTAACTTTGCACCAATTCAGGACAGGCTTTGCTGCTAAACGAGTTCGCCACCAATTTAAGAACTTCAGCGTCCTAACTTTTAAGTTTCAGGACTGCAGCTGAAACCTGAGTGATCCTGGACCTGTCCCATCCCTTTCGATCCACACGTGCACCCCATAGTACCACACATGGTACCACACATGGTGCCGTTAGGGAACAAGCTAGGAGGAGGGGTGGCTTTGAACCTGGGTATCAGACCCCAGGCCCACTGTATACTAACATCGCTGCTGCTCGTTCACCAGAATAGGGTCATACTGAATGACAACCTTTTGTCACCTTCATTTCAGAGCATGGGAACAACTATTTTGCCACATTATGTAATGTTCTCATCAGCTCCATTCCCAAGTCCAAGGAAAGGCCAAGCCCCACCCCCTGCCCTGAGATAAACCCAAAGATGGGAGGATATAGGAGGAGAGACGTGAACACGTAGCACAAAGGCATGGGACCTGTATTCTTAGCCAGCCCTTGTCAAGTGGAAAAAAGGAGAGAAAGGGTGAGTTTGTATAACCATATTAAAGACAGAAGAAAAATTTAAAATTGGGGCTTAACCCTACAACTAGTTTACAAAGTCACAAGATACATGCAAAAAGGATTCTATGAAAACAAAAGTTTACTGCTCACAAAGAGCAACAACTAGAAAAGCCTATTCATTTGTTCATTCAGTCATTCACCCATTCATTCATTCATGCATCCATCCACTCCCACACTCGTTCATGGAATGCTTTGCACACCCCGAAAATGCGGAATTCTGTCTTTGCAAGCTTGTGTTGCTCATTGCATTCATGCATTTGGCACACATTCATTCAAAGTCGAGCGTGAGCCAGCACTAGGCTAGGCAGGTGGACAAGCAGAGAGCGCTGTGCCTACGGCCCTGCCTCACGGAGCCTGCCGTTCAGGACAGCGAATAACCCAGTAGAGAAGTAAGAAAATAAAAGACATGATCTCAAAGAGCGATTCGACATAGTGAAGGCAGTAAATCAGAGTGATTGGCTGAAGACCCTGGAGGTGGGACAGGAACAGGGAAGGCCCTTGGAGGAAGTGACTTTGATGGGCAAAGAGCTAGGAGTGGAGGCAGGACCAGCTACAGAATTCGCAGGGCCCAGTGCAAAATGCAAATGCAGAGCCCCTTGCTGAAAAAGTGTTAGGGTTTCAAGCTGCCAACAGCAGAGCCTCAAACCAAGCATGAGGTCCCCTCTCAGCACAAGGCACGCCTGTGAAGCTGGCCCTAGTGGGAGGTCTAGGGTGCAGGGTAGGGAGAAAGAACATTCTAGTTCACAGGGAGCAGCAAGTACAAAGGTGCAGATCGGGGACACAATTGTGAAAGTCCCGGGACGGGGAGGACACTGCAGGAAGGAGAAGGCCCCTTTGAAGCCGGCTTCAAAAAGAGCTTCCTCCCAAACACAGGCTTACACACGAGCATGTTCCGTCCACGCCTCCCCACGTTTCCAGGGAGCGGGGTGGCAGGAAGAGGCCAGTGTGGGAGGTGGCCTTCCTGGGCAGAGCAGAGGCGAGGGGCCTCCCTGGGGAAACCACAGAGGGCAGGGCAGATCCACGAACACGAGCCACTGCTTTGCTGTGGTTTCCACGTGACAGCAGAGCCCTGGAATAAGTACCCCAGGCTGCTTCTCCCAGGCCTGGGTTTTCCATCTTGGAAATGGAGAAGGCATTGGATCAGGTCTGGAAGGGCTAGCTCAAACCCTCAGTCCCTGCTTCTGTTTTGCAGAAACTGGGCCTCAGTAAGTTAGGAGATTGGCCTGAGAGTACAAGGGTACAAACCACTCAGCAGCTTCTCGGAAAAGCAGTAACAATTCTGAAAGCAAGCGTCCTGGATTCAACTGATAGGAAGTTTTTGTTTGTTTTTCAGAGATAGCATCTCACTCTGTTGCCCAGGCTGGAGAACACTGGCGTGGCCACAGTTCACTGCAACATCCAGCTCCTGGGCTCTAGGGATCTTCTTGCCTCAGCCTCCCGAGTAGCTGGGACTACAGGCATGTGCCGCTACATCTGGCTAATTTTTTTAAAATTCTTTTAGGGATGGGGTCTTGCTATGTTGCCTCGGCTGATCTCAAAGTCCTGGCCTCAAGTGATTCTCCTGCCTCAGCCTCCCACAGTGCTGGGATTACAGGCGAGAGCCACCACTCCCACAAGGACCCTTGTTCACTGTATCTGCCTTCCTGGATCCGGCTTCATTTCCTCAACCCTCCAGCTGCCATAGGTACTCACCGGCCGGCCTGCCCACACCACTGTTAAATAAAGTGCATGGGAGGCTGTGGTTTTGGACTGAGCTCCTGTACAAGGCCCCAACAGACCAAACCAAATGGATCATTTGTGTCAAGTGCCACGTAATCAAACTGAACTTTGAAACGGGCCAGTTTTCCAAAAGAACAGGAGATTCACAGCGACCAATCAGAAGGGGGCCAGTTTACCGGCGCTGACATGATAAGGAAGTCCCTTCTGTTTTAACCGTACAAGGAAAGTCACTTTGAAACGATGAATCTGCTCTCTGTCCCTTGTTCCCTCGTTCTTCAGGCCTGTTCTGTCTCCAAAGCCAAGCTCCTCTGCCCAACTCCTTGGATCAGCCGTTCCGTTTATAGAACGAGGTGCTGCCTGATGCTGGAATCATTCATAAAAACCAATTAGGCCGTTAAACTAAATTCGTTGTGTTTTTCGTCTTCCGACACCACGCTCTATGGCCCGCACCCCAAAGCTGCCTGAGTATTGACCTGTGGACCCCAGGGGAGAGGCATCACCGCCATGTACCAGAAAAGGCCCAGCAGGTGCCCCGAGTTCCACAGATGAGGAGCTGGAGGCTCAGAGGGGAGAAGGGACGACCCAAAGTCACATGGGACACCAGTCCTCCCTGCGACACCAATCACAGATGTCACACCAGTCCTCCCTGCAACAACCCCACAATGTCCGCTCATCTCTACAGTTTGTACCTCTCGCTTATAAAAACCAGGATCCCTCTATCCTTCCTGCCAGTCTTTTGCTAGGACAAGGGAAGAATAAAAGATTCACCTATAATGCTAGATTTTAGTGCAATGGAGATACAAGCACAGGAAATTCACTCAACGTATTGGCTTTATTTCCTCTATGAGAGATAGTTAAGCATCTTTTGCCTTTAGAAATGTACCAGCTCAGAAAAGCTGTGGTTTAAGCACAAACCAGAAAGGCCCCTCAAAAACAGTGGGGGGGAAAATGGAGGGTGGAACGTTAGGAGGCTTCCCCCTCTTCCGTTGTAACCTACCATTTTTGGATGCTTTGTTCTTTTGCCAAGTACCTGAGAAGTATTAGTTCATTTAATATTTTTTGCGGGGGGGCAGACAGAGTCTTGTTCTGTTGCCTGGGCTAGAGTGCAATGGCATCAGCCTAGCTCCCAGCAACCTCCAACTCCTGGGCTCAAGCAATCTTTCTGCTTCAGCCTCCCGAGTAGCTGGGACTACAGGCGTGCACCACCATATTTTTGGTAGAGATGGGGTCTCTCTTTTGCTCAGGCTGATCTCTAACTCCTGACCTCAAATGATCTGCCCACCTCCGCTTCCCAGAGTGTTAGGATTATAGGCGTGAAGCCACCACATCTGGCAGTTCATTTAATCTGGGAATCCAAGACTCAGGAAACAAGAATAATAATGACGATATGGCCGGGCGCGGTGGCTCACGCCTGTAATTCTAGCACTCTGGGAGACCAAGGTGGGCGGATCCTTTGAGCTCAGGAGTTCAAGACCAGCCTAAGCAAAAGCGAGACCCTATCTCTACTAAAAATAGAAAGAAATTAGCTGGACAACTAAAAATATATAGAAAAAATTAGCCGGGCGTGGTGGCACATGCCTGTAGTACCAGCTACTCGGGAGGCTGAGGCAGGAGGATCGCTTGAGCCCAGGAGTTTGAGGTTGCTGTGAGCTAGGCTGATGCCACGGCACTCTAGCCCGGGCAAGAGTGAGACTCTGTCTCAAAAAAATAAAAATAAAAATAATAAAAAATAATGATGATGCTATTATTTTGTCAAGTCTGTTGGTTGATGAGTTCTTAACTAGCACCAGTGGAAATAAGGCGCACAGTTGGTTCCTTCTTACCCATTAGGTTTGGATCTACACGGCTCCATACAGTAACTACCAACTGCCAACCAGATGAGGCTATTTAAGTCTTAAATTAATTAAAATTTAAATTTAAAACTCAGTTCTGGGCCAGTCCCAGTGGCTCGCACCAGTAATCCCAGCACTTTGGGAGGCTGAGGTGGGAGGATCACTCGAGGCCAGGAGTTTGAGACCAGCAAAACACATCGAGACCACATCTCTACAAATTTTTTTTTTTTTTAATCACATGGTGACATGTGCCTATAGTCCCAGCTACTTGAGAGGCTGAGATGGGAGGATCCCTTGAGCCCAGGAGTTCGAGGCTGCAGTGAGCTATAATCACGCCACTACACTCCAGCCTGGGAGACAGAACAAGAACCTAGCTCTTAAAACAAAACAAAACTCAGTCCCACAGCTCAACTGTCACATGTGACTCATGGCTGCCATATTAGGCAGTGCAGTTCTAGAACATTCCATTCTAAGCATTCCATCACGGTGCAACGTTCTGTTAGATCGTGCTGGTCTAGCTTGAAAGTTGCCTCTTCCGAGAGCTCTTCCCTGACTTGACCACATCTTCCTAAAATAGATCCACCCTTCGGTATTCCCTCTTTATCCTGCTTCCTCCCTGGCATTGGACACACTTGGAAACGATCGTAAGTTGTTTCCCTGTTTATTTGTACATTTCTCATCGCCCTGCTAGGATGTAGGCTCCCTGAGAGCACAGCCATACCCATCTTGTTTCCTCCCGGAGCTGTCGTGATAAATGTATCTCCTCGTCCCTGCCACCTACACAGGTGCCTGCAAAACTGTCCCCCACTGCAGATGCTTCTCACATAAGCTCTGAGATTTGTCTCCCGCTGAATAGGAGAAGTGGACTACTTTCCACCAGTTCCTGCTGAGATTGCCACACCGAGGGAAAGCGGAGTTTGGAGCAGAAGGAATGTTGGAGCTGACCCCACAGAGCACATAGGAAAAGATCATAGGTTTTGCCGGCCGACAGGCCTGGCCTTGGAACCTAGCACCACTGCTTCCTAGCTGGGAATCTTGGGAAAGAAACATCACCTATCTGAGCCTCAGTTTTCTCATCTATAAAATGGAGATCTACCACCAGCCTTGTTATAAGGGATAAATGGATAATTTATACAAACTGTAGGTAGAAGGAGGATGGAGCAGCTCGAGTGTTGGGTGACAGGGGTGTGGGTGGGCAAAGGAGAGGCCCAGGAAAGGAGCTAGGAGGAATCTACTGCTTATGAAGCACCTGTTGTATACCAAACTCTACATAGCTTACAAACACGATCGCATCTAATCCCTTCCTTATTTTGCAGAGGAGGGATTGAGGCTGGGAGAGGAGAAGGGCCATGTCCAAGGTCACACAGCAAGCAGTGTTGAACACAACTCCTTCTGACTCCAAAGGATGTGCTCTTTGTACTAGACTCTGAAACTTTCTCTTCCTTTATCCTTTCTTGAAACTCAACATAGTCTTCCCCTAAAGATTGTTGATATAGGGAATACTTGCCTTTTCTTTTGTCTCTGTCTTCTACTTTTAGCAACCAGGGTTAAAATGAAGCTCACTACTAATGGAAGAACCCATCCAGATTTTTCTCATTATGGTAGAGAGCACAAGAGATGCTTACAAGAATAGCCAATAAGGCCGGGCACAGTGGCTCACCCCTGTAACCCTAGCACTCTGGGAGGCCGTGGTGGGCAGATTGTTTGAGCTCAGGAGTTCGAGACCAGCCTGAGCAAGAGCGAGACTCCATCTGTACCCAAAATAGAAAAAATTAGCTGGACATGGTGGCACATGCCTGTAGTCCTAGCTACCTGGGAGGCTGAGGCAGGAGGATCGCTTGAGCCCAGGAGTATGAGGTTGCTGTGAGCTAGGCTGATGTCACGGCACTCTAGCCCGGGCAACAGAGTGAGTCTCTGTCTCAAAAAAAAAAAAAAGAATAGCCAATAAAACTCCAGCCCCCCAGGAGAAGAACAGGCTGGAAGGAAGGAACATGAGAGCAGAGGTTCCCCTCGGGCTGGTGAAGTGACAGCTGGTGGCTCTTGTCTTCTCTCTGCTCTCCTATATGTCTCAGGTTTTCTACCTGGAACTGCTGTTTTCCATTTGTCATTTGGGGGTAGGGGGGACGAGAAGGTGAATAACAGCAATGGTTAAAAAAAAACAAAGCCACCAACTGCACCCCACTGGGATGGTCCCACCTAACGGAGCTGATAGGTATTTGTTCCTGACACTCAAACTGACGGAGACAGTTCCTGGGGGAAAAAATGAATGAATGAATGTATCTTCAGGAGGCAGGGAGGACTGTCCCTTCCTCCAGGCTGCTATCGTCATTTGTGGCCCTTGCCAGCCTGGGCTCATTGGGCTTAAATTGTAACTAGTGACGCGCAAGGCCAGCCTTTCCAGGTAGGCTGAGATGGTCCAGAAGGCCAGTTTTCTGGCACGGGGCCCTAGATGTGGCACAGATGGCCAACACGTGATTTTGAAAGGAGGGGAGGAGGAGAGGCCCACGCCTGTTCCACATAGCCCCCCTCGAAGCGTTGGCCATAGCAGAAGGCTCGCCGGAGCGGGGAAGGGGCTGGGAAGGGGGCAGACCCCACCCTGACTCTGCACCCCTCCGTTACCAGGAGAAAGGGCACATTACCTCATTGTGGAGACCCGGGTCTCAGGTTCACCTGTCGCCAGAAGCGCCTCCGAGGCCAGGGTCCCCAGGCTGGCCCGGCTGCCCTTCCGGGAAGACTCGCGGAACAAGCTGGCGCCGGGGTCCTCGTCGTCAGAGCATTCGTCAAAGGAGCCCAGGATGAAGTTGGTCATCAGCTGTTTCTTGATGTTTGCCTGCTTTCTGTCCTCCTTGGAGGGGGACCTCACTCGCTGGCCCTGGGGCTGGGGCGGGGAGGACAGGCCGTCGGTATCCGGGGCCTCGGGGTCTTCACTCCCCGTCCCATTGGCTTGCAGTTCTGGGGAGGGTGACACATGGTTGGAAGAAAGGGGGTCTCTTAGGGGCTTCTGGCGCGAGGGTGGCAGGGAGCTTCTCCACCGACCGGAGCCTTTGGGACGTGGGCGGGAGGCTGGCTCTGCCTCCTGGGGAGTCTTTGGCAGGGAGATGCCGCCATCGCCACCGTTTTCTTGCGGTGGCTTCTCTGAGCTGTCCGAGTCTGGAAAGGGCTGCTGGCTCCCGATGGCGCTCGCCTCCGATTGACTCACAGTGACTCGCTCGGAGTCCGTCATTTTCCGCCAGATTTTCAACCAGGAAAAGGTCAGGCAGGAGAAAACCAGGCAAGATAGGAAAAGAAGCAAGACTATTCAGAAAATCTGTAAGGAGAAACAGAGGGACAATTTAGGGTCAGTATCATCCAGCTCTTTCTCTCCTAAAGGAGCCAGTGGGGTCAGAGGCAGCTGGGGTTCCATGGTTTTGAGAAGCACAGGAAGAATGGAGATGGGCTTCTCCTCCCAGGAGGAAGAGAACAGGGCCTCGACCTTGGACTTGTGGCTTCACTCCCCTGCATCTCAGTGTCCTGCCTGTCACTTAGGTGTCCTAGCGCACGCTCAACACAAATCACAAACAATGCATGCGAGGGAGAAGTAAATGAGAGGGTGCACGTGGGAGGACTTTTTCTAGCAGCATTACTCACCATGTCACCACATGGAGACAACCTAAGTACCCACAAACTGAGGAATGGGACAGAGTGGGGTCTATCACACACGGAGAATTAGCCACAAAGGGAACAAAGCACCAATACATGCTACAAGGTGAATGGACTTTAAAACTCGCGAAGTTAAAGAAGCCACTCATGAAATGTCACCTATTATGTCATTGCAAGTACGGGAAATGTCCAGAGTAGGCAAATCCCAAGGGACAGAAAAACAGATTAGTAGTTGCCAGGAGCTAGTGGAGCAGAAGTGATCCCTAAAGGGTGCAGGGTTTCTGTTTGGGGTGATGAAAATGTTCTAGAATGGATCGATGGTAGCACAACTCCACGGATGTACTAAAAACACTGACTTGTATTTCATGAGAATGGATTGTACAGTGTGTGAATTACGTCTCAACAAAGCTGTTATTTTTAAAAAAGACTCTTAACTACCGTGTTTCCCCCCAAAATAAGACAGGATCTTATATTTAGTTTTCCTCAAGAAGACACCCTAGGGCTTATTTTCAGGGGATGTGTTATTTTTTTTTAAGTACAACAATCTACATTTATTCAAATATAGTTAAGTCATCTTCTTCTGGAACATCATCATAACTCTCCAAACCCCAAATTCCATCCTGAATTTCTTGAGACTCTATTTCCTTTAGAACCATTGGCCCCAATCTCTCATGTCCAGCAATAGAGCTCTCATGGGGCAGATGAGAAGGGCTGCTTGTCTTCTTTAGCGCTCCACGGCGAAATGCATGGGTTGTGCAGATATGCTGCGTAGCCACGCCCATCACTAGGTCTTGCTTTCAGGGTAGGGCTTCTATTTAGCAAATGCTTAGAAATCCTGCTAGGGCTTATTTTATGGGGAGGTCTTATTTTGGGGGAAACATGGCATATTGCACTTTATAAATATAAAGGAATCGTTGGCTCTGTCATCATCATCACTGTGGTGCTATCGTTGTCATTATCACAACCCCAGAGGGAGGAAGGACACCTGCCGTATACTTTCTCCATAGCACCTAGCTCAGGGTGCGCTTACAGCTAGAATGGAAGCTCAACAAGACCAGGTCTGGGCTAGTTTCTGGTATGCAATGAGGGCTTCACAAGTATGTGCTGAATGAATGAATTCTGATATTCAGATTTCTAACCCACACCTCTTTCTACCAATCACACTAGCCCTGCCCTTTTAATGAGGAGATCATTGTTATTTGAAGGAAATGTTTAAAAAATGGACTCTAGGCTGGGTGTGGTGGCTCATGCCTCTAATCCTAGCATTCTAGGCCAAGGCAGGAGGATCACTCAAGGTCAGGAGTTCGAGACCACCCTGAGCAAGAGCAAGACGCCGTCTCTACTAAAAATAGAAAGAAATTAGCTGGAAAACAAAAAGTATATAGAAAACATTAGCCAGGCATGGTGGTGTGTGCCTGTAGTCCCAGCTACTCGGGAGGTGGAGGCAGGAGGATCATTTGAGCCTAGGAGTTTGAGGTTGCTGTGAGCTATGGTGATGCCATGGCACTCCAGCCTGAGCACTTTTTTTTTTTTTTTTATCCAGAAATGAGTATTTTAATGGAGAAAACCATGATAATTTACAAATGAATCACTTTATGGGCCAGAGCCAGGAGGGCCCAGGAGCCCCGAGGGCAGGAGGAGGGGGCTTGTCGTGTCGCAGGGGCATGAGACTCTGTCTCAAAAAAATAAAATAAATAATAATAATAATAAATGGGACCTAAAGATGTTGAAATGGCCGGGCGCGGTGGCTCACGCCTGTAATCCTAGCTCTCTGGGAGGCCGAGGCGGGCGGATTGCTTGAGGTCAGGAGTTTGAAACCAGCCTGAGCAAGAGCGAGACCCCGTCTCTACTATAAATAGAAAGAAATTAATTGGTCAACTAATATATATAGAAAAAAAAATTAGCCGGGCATGGTGGCGCATGCCTGTAGTCCCAGCTACTTGGGAGGCTGAGGCAGAAGGATCACTTGAGCCCAGGAGTTTGAGGTTGCTGTGAGCTAGGCTGACGCCACGGCACTCACTCTAGCCTGGGCAACTAATCGAGACTTTGTCTCAAAAAAAAAAAAAAAAAAAGATGTTGAAATTTCTGAACCAATTTTGCCACAGTTATATGCTAGAAGCATCACAAAAGAAGGGCCACAGAGTTGAGGCAGATCCATTTGGTATCTAAAAGACTTTCTTTTTAAATTTCAATGCAGCGTTCATAAGGAAAGTAGAAAAGTTCTCAAGATTTCCTAGAACTACATGATCCAAGAACTTCTTGTACACTTTTGGCAACGGAATTTGCAGATATGTTGGCAAGGGTATTTTCTAGGTAATACACAGGGTCAGAGAGTTTTTTGTTGTTTTTTTTTAAGATCATCAAGTTTGTTTTTCCAGAAAAGTCAGTCAAAGGTGGTTCAACATAAGTGTAACACACTTGGCCGGGCGCGGTGGCTCAAGCCTGTAATCCTAGCTCTCTGGGAGGCCGAGGTGGGCGGATCGTTTGAGCTCAGGAGTTCGAGACCAGCCTGAGCAAGAGCGAGACCCCATCTCTACTATAAACAGAAAGAAATTAATTGGCCAACTAATATATATAGAAAAAATTAGCCGGGCATGGTGGCACATGCCTGTAGTCCCAGCTACTTGGGAGGCTGAGGCAGCAGGATTGCTTGAGCCCAGGAGTTTGAGGTTGCTGTGAGCTAGGCTGACGCCACGGCACTCACTCTAGCCTGGGCAATAAAGTGAGACTCTGTCTCAAAAAAAATAAAAAATAAAAATAAAATAAGTGTAACACACTATATTAACAGAACAAAGAAAAAAATCATGATTATCTCAATAAATGCAGAAAAAGCATTTGACAAAATCCAACACCCTTCATGATAACAATGCTCAGAAAACGAGGAATAAAAAGGGAACTTCAATATACTAAAGTGCATTTATGGAAAACCCAACATTGGACTGGAAGCTCCAGCCAGAGGCATTAGACAGTAAAAAGAAATAAATGGTATCCAAATTGGAAAGGAAGAAGTAAAGCCATCTCTATTCACAGATGATGTGATCCTATATATAGATCATCCCAAAGAGAAACCACACACACACACAGAGAAAACCTACTAACTGTAGAGATAATAAACAAATTAAGGCCGGGCGCAGTGGCTCACGCCTGTAATCCTAGCACTCTGGGAGGCCGAGGCGGGCGGATTGCTCGAGATCAGGAGTTCGAAGCCAGCCTGAGCAAGAGCGAGACCCCGTCTCTACTATAAATACAAAGAAACTGATTGGTCAACTAATATATATAGAAAAAATTAGCCAGGCATGGTGGCGCATGCCTGTAGTCCCAGCTACTTGGGAGGCTGAGGCAGGAGGATTGCTTGAGCCCAGGAGTTTGAGGTTGCTGTGAGCTAGGCTGACGCCACGGCACTCCCTATAGCCTGGACAACAAAGCGAGACTCTGTCTCAAAAAAAAAAAAACAAAAACAAACAAACAAAAAAACAAATTAAGCAAAGTTGCACGATACAAGATCAACATGAAAAAATCAGTTGTGTTTCTATAGACCAGCAACAAATAAGCTAAAAAGGAAATTAAGAAAATAATTCTATTTATAATAGTATCCACAAGAATAAAATGCCCAGGAATAAATTTAACCAAGGAGGTGAAAGACCTGTATACTGAAACATTCTTGAAAGAAATTAAAGACTTAAATACATGGAAAGACATGGCATACTCATGGATTGGAAGACTTACTGTTAAGATGGCCATAATACTCAAAGTGATAAACAAATTTATATGGAATTATAAGGGGCCCCAACTAGCCAAAGCAATCTTTAAAAAGAAGACTCATATTTCTCAATTTCAAAACTTACTACAAAGCTATAGCAAACGAAACAGTATGGTACTTAAAAATCAAACCCATACATCTATGGACAATTTATTTTTGACAAGGGTATCCAGAACATTCAATGGTGAAGGAATAGTCCCTTTAACACATGGTGCTGGGACAACTAGATTTCTACATGCAAAAGAATGAAGGTGACCCATATTTCATACCACATTCAATAATTAACTCAAAAATGTATCAGAGACCTAAATATAAGAGCTAAAATCTTACAACTCTTATAAGAAAGCATGGGGATAAATCTTCATGACCTTGGATTTGGCGATGGATTCTTAGATATGATACCCAAAGCACAAGAAACATAAAAAAAAAAAAAATAGGTACATTTGACTTCATCAAAATTTAAAAAACTTCTGTGAATCATATGACACTATCAAGAAAGTGAAAAGATAACCTACAGAATGGGAGACCTATTTGCAAACCATACATCTGATAAGTGTTTACTGTCCAGAATATATAAAGAACTCCCACTACTCAATAAAAAGACAAACAACCCAATTAAAAAATGGGCAAAGGATTTGAATAGACATCTCTCCAAAGAAGATAAATAAATGGTCAGTAGGCACACAAAAAGACATTTCAACATCCTTAGCCATTAGGAAAATGCAAATCATAACCACAATGAGATAGCACTTCACAGCTACTAGGATGGTTGTAATCCAAATGAGAGAGAGAAAGAGAGAATTGTGTTGGTGAGGAGGTACAGACATTGGAATTCTTGACCACTGCTGGTGGCATTTAAAATGGCATGGCTGCTATGGAAAACAGTTTGGTATACCCGGAAAACATTTAAAAATGGAATTACAAAAAGATCCAAAAATCTCACTCCTAGGTACATCCCAAAAGAAATGAAAAAAGGGACTCAAACAAATACATAGCAGCAATGTAGATGCCTTTCTTTTTTTTTTTTTTTTTTTGAGACAGAGTCTCGCTTTGTTGCCCAGGCTAGAGTGAGTGCCATGGCGTCAGCCTAGCTCATAGCAACCTCAAACTCCTGGGCTCAACCAATCCTGCTGCCTCAGCCTCCCAAGTAGCTGGGACTATAGGCATGCGCCACCATGCCCAGCTAATTTTTTCTATATATGTATATTAGTTGGCCAATTAATTTCTTTCTATTTATAGTAGAGACAGGGTCTTGCTCTTGCTCAGGCTGGTTTTGAACTCCTGACCTCGAACAACCCGCCCGCCTTGGCCTCCCAGATTGCTAGGAATACAGGCGTGAGCCACCTCGCCCGGCCTCGGATGCCTTTCTGATGCCCAAGACTTGTTCTTACCCCAGAATTTCCCAAGCATGGCACTATGGACATTCGGGGCTAGAGAATTCTGTCGTGGGGGCTATCCTGTGTATCATAGTATACTGAGCAGCAACCCGGCCTCTACTCATTTGACGCCAGTAGCATCTCCTCCCTCAGTTGCCACAACCAAAAATGTCTCTAGACATTGACAAATGTCCCACGGTGAGGACAAGACTGCCCTTGGTTGAGAAGCACGGGTCTCAATGCCTGTGCCTACTCCCTGCCTGCCTCTTGCTTCTGAATGGTGAGCTGGGAGCTTCTAGGGGCAGAGTCTATTTCTTCTGACTGTTTCTCTTGCACATAGTAAATCCTCAATAACAGTTTTTTCAAGTGTAAGCAAGAAAGGTCAGAGTCCTGAAACAGCTGGCTCACACCTGCCCACAGGAAAAATTTCAACATGAGTAGCTGGCAGGTGGCATTGCCAAAAATGTTGAAAAGCTCTCCTGGCTTCCCCAGAGGAACAACAGGTTAGAGTCTTGGAGTCCCACACCCTCCCCAGGCAGGAGGGTGTGACAGGGTGCATGGGCCCTTCTAGACCTAGGTGCTGAGTGGTCACTGTCCCTCTCATGCCTTTTTTTTTTTTGGAGACAGAGTCTCGCTTTATTGCCCGGGCTAGAGTGAGTGCCGTGGCGTCAGCCTAGCTCACAGCAACCTCAAACTCCTGGGCTCAAGCAATCCTGCTGCCTCAGCCTCCCGAGTAGCTGGGACTACAGGCATGTGCCACCATGCCCGGCTAATTTTTTCTTTTCTTTTTTCTTTTTTGTCTAGCATCTCACCAACTAGTACAGTGTAATTTTTTCTATATATATTAGTTGGCCAATTAATTTCTTTCTATTTATGGTAGACACGGGGTCTTGCTCTTGCTCAGGCTGGTTTCGAACTCCTGACCTCGAGCAATCCACCCACCGTGGCCTCCCAGAGTGCTAGGATTGTTCCTCTCATGCCTTCTGCTAGCCACACTGCCCTTTCAAAACTCCACAGTCTGCTCCCTTGGGGCTCTCTGCTCAGCCCACCCTGGCCGGCTGAGTTAGCCAGTGGGTACAGACCTCCACCACGGTGACATGGACAACACAGTGTGGAAACGGGCTGTTCATTCGTCTGTCTTCCCTGACTGATTGGGTCATCCCTGGGGACATGGACTAAGTGTTATTCATTTATGGAGCTTTCTATCCAACTTGGTGCTCGGCACCTAGTAGGTACTCAAAAACCATGTGCTGAACAAATGAATAAATCCATGAACACATACTGAGCACCAACTGATGGTTTGAACTGAGCTGGAATTTTGACTTTTAGGATCTCATTTCTGAAACTGCGTTCAGGGACCTCAGGGGAGTGAGCCGGGTGTCTCCATGGCAGCTCTGAAGGGGGACGCCTTATACAAATGGCTGATTTTAGGCAAATTTTAAATGTACACATTTGAAACCATGTGATATGAGAAATAGCAAGTGCATAACATGACCTGTACCCCAATTGAAAAATACTTGAGTTATTGTTGAAAAAAGTGCAACATCAAAACAAAACTGTACTATAATGCTTTGGCATCTGTGAGCCCTGAGAACACATTCTTTACAGTGATTCCCATTGGAAAGCCAATCAAATTATGCAAGTTTTGCATTTTGTAAGCTCTTTGGGAACTTGCTCAGGCAATCCTGGCCGACTGGGACTACGAATAAAAGGATGGGTAGGTGCTGTGTGCAGAGGAGGCAAGTGGATGGGCAGACGGGCAAGGGAGTTAGATAGGCATGGCAGGTGATAGAGGGATGGCAGCTCACGCTGCCAAGCTATACTCAGAAGCTCTAATGGAAGAGGTGCCCAGCCCTTTCCCCAGTTTGGCCTTCTCTCACTCTGCATGTCCTTTAAGATCAGCTGTCACTCCAGTGGATCTAATTCCCCAAACTTTCCTTGCCAGGGCTACCTTCATCTGCATAAAACCCTCAGGGTCTCCTCCGTTTCCTTGCAGAGCAGTGACCTGGGACTCAAAGGTCACGGCAGGAGAACTTCCCCCAAGGGAAACAAATGGGGGAACGGTTCGAGAAAGTTACCAAAGAAATTCTCGGGAACCTCAGTTTACTTGTCTATAAAATGGGAATACCAATTCTTGTCCCATTTACCTGCCTGGCCATGGCTCTCTGGATAACATCTGTCCATATGCAGCATCTACATACACCTGAGCCATCAGTTTGTGGGGTGCCTTCAAGCTTCCAAGATGCCTCACCTTCACCCTGCCTCCAAGCCTCGGAACAACTAGATGGGTGCTGTTGTTGTCATTATTTTACTTCCACTTTACAGTTCTGTAAACTGTGGCTCAGAGACAAGCTCAATAACTTGCTCAAATCAGGGCCAAAACCCATACCTTTCCCACTGCCCACCACCACCGTGGATTTAAATAAACTCCAGAAGGCAGAGCGTGGCACAAGGGGCATTAGAGGCACAGTCTCGAAAGCAGACAGACACCTGGCTGTGCACCTTTAAGCTGGATCTGCAGATGAGACCTGTCAGCTAACAGTGCCAGACGCGGGCAGCGGTCTAGGATGAGCACTGATCATGCGGCTAGATGCCACCCGCAGGAAAGGCCAGGCGAGTCCTTCCAAAGGAACTCTGTGGACCGTATCATGACAAGCTGTTGCCCTTCGCTGAAATATCCCAGCTGACTCAAAAACTGGACACCAGCCAGAGCTAATTTTAATTTCTTGCAAACTGAACCCAAGCAACAGCTGCTTGGCGCCAGGCCACTCACGGCCCCACCACTCACACACGATGAATGCAGGAACCCGCCTGGTCCAACGAGTGCTGGCCGGGGCTGGTCAAGGGCAGGGAAGGGGTGAGGGCTGGGAGCGCGTCTTCCCGCTCCCCACAAACAGCAAACATACCCGTCCCCAGCGAGGCCTTGAAGGGCAAAGGGGACACGTGACGGCACCGGCAAACCCCTTCGCCACTTTGATTCCTTCTCCCGGCAACTCCTGAGCCCTTGCTGGCACTCACCGTCACGGGGGACGCAGCCACTGGCTCCATTCTGGTGCGAGTCCGACGGGCGCCCACAGGGTGACTAAGGGAACCTGGCCCGTGGGTGTCACCTTTCAGCAGGCGGCTGGTGGCGTGCCTCAGGCCACAGGGGAGGGGCTTGGACCGGCCAGTGCTCTGTGTTTCCCCAA
Source organism: Mirza zaza (assembly GCA_008750895.1). Taxonomy (NCBI): domain Eukaryota; kingdom Metazoa; phylum Chordata; class Mammalia; order Primates; family Cheirogaleidae; genus Mirza; species Mirza zaza. The sequence goes on from VSMD01043913.1 coordinate 169,598, forward strand.
GCTGGGCATGGAGCATGCCTCTCTCCGCACCCGCAAGTCTAGGCCATCTGTGACGGTCCTCACGCAGCTCGCCGGACCCCAAGCTTAAGAGGCTGTCTCCAAACGCTCTGGGGGCTTGCTCGGCCCCAGGGCCGCCTCCCTCTGACTTGCCACATTCCTGTACTTAGCCCTGCTTCACTGCTCACGCAGTCAGCCCCTTGCCCAACTCTGTATCCCTGGAAAGGGTTTTAGACACTCCTGTAACACAACAAGCAGACGGGAAAACCGGGCGGAGGAAGTTCCCAGCCCTGCGTGTTCATCTGTCACACGCCTGCCCTCGAGGGAGGACAGGGCTCAGCACGACGTGAGTGTGACCACCGCGGGCACCATGGAAAGAACGAGGCACAGGTGGCCAGGGGCCTGCCGGCCAGCAGGCGGGTGGTGCAACGTCCTTTTGCAAATCCTGAGACGATTAAGCTGATAGGGGCAAGCATGCTGCCAAGGTGCGAGACTGCCCCGGGGACCGCCTTGACCTGCACTGCTTGGCCCGCAGGCCTGGGAGTGTCACCACTCGGTATGAGCAACCACCTGCTCCAACCTACGGCCCAATGTCGGGGAGCACAGGAGCTGTCAAGTCCTGTGTCCTTGTTTTACAGATAAGCGAACAGCGGCCCAGAGGTCACGTGGAAATCAGCAACATCTCAGGGCTGGGCCCGAGGTCTCTAGCTCCGGGCCAGTGCTCCTTCTCTACCGAGGCATGACTGGCAGCAAAAGTCGACTGTCATCGGGCACCTTGCTTGGTCCCCTAGAAAATGACCTGGGCTCACACCTCGGTTCTGCCGCCCACAAGCTGGGAGTCTTGGACAAGTTAAATGCCCTCTCTGATCCTCATCTGCAAAATGGGGATAAGGACAGTATCTGCAGGAGTCCAATCACAGTGACCGGTGCAGCTGGGCTCTACACGTCACCATCGACATTCCCAGGGCCTCGGGCAGCGCCACAGCTCTGGGAGGCCCTGCCACGACAGATCTCACACCAACCACGGCCCCATGTAGACAAGGAGGGAGAATTCCCAGCCTCACCCACCTCATGGGATTACTGCGAGTGTCAACCAAGACCCATTATCCACTCAGCGCCAAATGCAACCTTCCCTTCTTGGAGTGACAAATGGAAAGGAGGAGGCAGGTGGCGGGAGTGTGTCAGCGGTGTGGCTTCCACTGGGGGCATCTTCCTCCGCCAAGGGACAGAAAGAAGCTCGCTTTTGGTACGTGGGCACCCACCTCTCTGTCCTGATCAGGTGTCAGGGCCACTCCCTTAGGATCAGCCCTGACAGGACGCTCAGGAACAGCTTCCTGGGCATCCAGCCACAGGCCACTTGGGGCGGTGCAGGGGGAGGGGTTGCCCTGAAGGGGCCAGCGTTTCTCCAGGGAGGAGAAGTCTCTGGGCCCCCAGCAGCGTGCGCCGGGCTGAATTAACATCTCATCTGTTCCCGGATCCGACGAGGACGCTCTCAAGGACTTTTTGTGTGTCTGGGGAGCCAGAGGGGACCATATTTAGGTTATTCCAAGAGAGGAGTTTTTTAAAATGCCAACACAGGGGTTGCAGAGGGGAAGAAGGGAAATGTTAGGGAGCACTGCGGGAAGAGGAAGTGATTCTTAGTAAGTCAGGTGGTTTCCAGTGTCATTAGCACTTATTGGGCACGTAGTGTATGACGGTCACTGTGCTAAGAGTTTTACATGCATGGTCTCCTTGACATCTCCCCACACCTGTGCGACAGGTACCACTGCCTGCTGCCCTTTGCAGGTGAAGACACTGAGGCTCAATCACTCCCCAAGTTCACACTTTAAGGACCCAGTTGGCGTCACTTTGGAGCCCGAGCACCTCCTCCTCATCCACCTTGCGCTCTCTTGTGCTACGTGCAGAACTTCTCCCCTACAGTCTAAGAAAAGCCTAAGTCAGGAAACACAAAAAGCAACTGTTATGGGTCACTACCTTGTTTCTTAGAGTTGTGCGCTTGTTTTTCTTTTCTTTTCTTTCTTTCTTTTTTTTTTTTTTTGAGATAGAGTCTCACTCTGTTGCGCCAGCTAGAATGCCGTGGCGTCAGCCTAGCTCCCAGCAGCCTCAAACTCCTGGGCTCAAGCGATCCTCCTGCCTCAGCCTCCTGAGTAGCTGGGACTACAGGCATGTGCCACCGCGCCTGGCCAATTGTTTTTTTCTATCTTTGGTAGAGATGGAGCCTCGCTTTTGCTCAGGCTGGTCTCAAACTCCTGAGCTCAAACAATCTGCCTGCCTCGGCCTCCCAGAGTGCTAGGATTACAGGTGTAAGCCACCGCGCCCAGCCGTGGGCTTGTTTTGCAATCTCTCTGTGTCCATTCTTAAGGAACTTAAAAGGCAACAAAGAAATAAGCAACATTTATGTGTCAATTAAAACATAAATCAATTAAAATGGAAAAAAAATCAAGAGCCCATCTATTATTGCTTAAGAACAAAAAAGAAAGAAGCAGCAAAACTACTTCTCTAGACTTTTGGTTCTTCTCTTGGGAAAGGCTTTCAGGGAAAGAGAAGTGTTTTGTCCAAATAAAGAAAAAGCCATTTAAATCAAGATCTAGCTGCTAGAATCTCAGAATCAGGAAAAGCTGCATCTGGAAGACAGTTCAGAAAGAATGAACACCTCCCAGGCATGGAGACAGACAGGAGGGAGAGCAAAGAGAAGGGGATATCTGCATTAGGACTTTGAAGGTTGAATAGGAGTTCACCAGGTCACCAAGGGGGCAGAACATCTCGAGCAGAATTTGCTCGTGGCACTATGCTAGATAGTGAGTTTGTACTATACCAGATAAAGATGGGGACTCTGCTAGTTACTAAATCAGGAGCTGTGATTAGCAAATTCGTTCTATTGCAAAAAATAATTATTTGTTTTGTTTTTTGAAACGGAGTCTCACTCTGTCGTCCTGGGTAGAGTACAGTGGCATCGGCCTAGCTCACAGCAACCTCGAATTCCTGGGCTCAAGCGGTCCTCCTGTCTCAGCCTCTAGAGTAGCTGGGACTACAGGCATGCGCCACCATGCCCGGCTAATTTTTCCATTTTTAGTAGAGACAGGGTCTCTCTCTTGCTCAGGCTGGTCTCAAACTCCTGGCCTTAAGTGATCCTCCTGCCTCCTTCTCCCAGAGTGTTAGGATGACAGGCGTGAGCCACTGCACCTGGCCAATTATTTGTTTTCTTTAAGATTTCTGCATCTGAAGAAGATAATGTGAGAACTTTTAGGTGACAGTGGAGGGAGGCATGCCATCCCCACAAACTGTAAGACTTGAGAAGGCGCACCCTGCCGTGTGAGCCAAGAACCTCACCTTCCCCTGCAACTGTGACCAAGGGTGTTGGTGCCATGCCAGGTCCCCCTGCCCCAAAGGAACAAATGATCACTGAGATCAAAAGAATTGCAACCGACTAGGCACGGTGGCTCACGCCTGTAATCCTAGCACTCTGGGAGGCCAAGGTGGGAGGATTACTTGAGCTCAGGAGTTCGAGACCAGCCTGAGCATGAGCAAGAGCAAGACCCCATCTCTGCTAAAAATAGAAAAAATTAACCAGACGTGGTGGTGCACACCTGTAGTCCCAGCTACTCAGGAGGCTGAGACAGGAGGATTGCTTGAGCCCAGGAGTTTGAGGTTGCTGTGAGCAAGGCTGACGCCACGGCACTCTAGCCTGGGCAGCAGAATGAGACTCTGTCTCAAAAAAAAAAAAAAAAAAGAATTGCAACCGTCATTTCTAGGGAGAGACTCTGTTCTCCGATACTCCCTAACTACAAACACTAAGGGGCCTTATACTAATAATTAACAATAACAACAATTCCTCCCATCACAATAAGCCTCTTGTATTCAGGATCTTATTTATTCCTCACAGCAGCCCTACCTTCTGAGAAGTATTATTCTTAATTCCATTTCACAGGTGAGAATCCAACATCCAGAGAGGTGGAGTGACTTGTCTGAAGTCACACAGCTTGGAGCCGCACGGTGTTCAATCCTAGGCTACCCGATGACGAAGCTCGGTTTGTACCAGGTGGAGGTGAGCAGGCCGTCGATTCGGTTGTTGACTGAGCCACCCTCTTGGATCAGTGGAATCAGAGTCTGGGAAAGAGACCCAAAGAGGGTCAGCAGTTCTCAAACTTACAACGTCTTGTAGCATCTGGGTCCTCAGGTCCCCCAGCCAATACTGTTAGCGTAAGCTTAAAATAACGACATCTCAAGTTTTGGGCCAAACTCCAAACCACTCCATCCTAGAGTCAGGCACACGTGTGCGGCACGAGAGGCCTCCGATTATGGAACAACTTCAGGGAGAAAAGCACAATTAAGAAAAGTCTGTACCAGCCTGAGCAAGAGCAAGACCCCATCTCTACTATAAATAGAAAGAAATCAATTGGCCAACTAAAAATATATAGAGAAAAACTTAGCTGGGGATGGTGGCGCATGCCTGTAGTCCCAGCTACTTGGGAGGCTGAGGCAGGAGGATTGCGTGAGCCCAGGAGTTTGAGGTCGCTGGGAGTTAGGCTGATGCCACGGCACTCTAGTCAGGGCAACAGAGCGAGACTCTGACTAAAAAAAAAAAAAGAAAGAAAGAAAAGTCTGTACATCTCAGTTTCCTCTCCATTAGGAAAGGCGTAGGTGGCCACGCCTCCCATGGTGCTCCGGGAGTGTAGACCCAGGAACCTGCAGGCCTGCAGTGCTTGGTACACTGTAGGTGCTCAGTGGATGCCTGTTGAGCCAAACCAAACTTCTGATGCGGTGTACCTGCCGGGCCAGGCAAAACTGGCCTGAGTGGTTTCCGTTCAGCCCCTGCCTTGGAGGAAAGTGAGAGGAGCAGGTTTTCTACTTCCAATGGGAAGAGAAAACGTGTTGTGGTGCCTCAAACGCCTGTTAGGCTGGTCTGCTCGGCCAGGGTCTCACTTGAGCCATCCCTGCAGGAACCGCTGAAGTCCACTGCCCCACTGTCCTAGGTCCTGGGCCCTTGCCACCTTCCCAGGTGGGATTCTGTCCTCCTCCTCTATTCCTGCTGTGCCGCGACTCCGCCTCCTTCAGCCATTCACACATGCCGGGGTTGGCGTGGCCTGCTGGAGACGCAGCCCAAACAGGCCAGGAACGGCCCAGCCCTGCCCTCGTGGGTTTGTGATCTCACAGGCAGGCAAATAAAATCACAAACCTAAGGGCACAGCCAGGGGCATTGCCACGGAGGAGGAGCTCGTGGTGTGTGACAAGGGACACTGGCTTGGTCTGCGAGGGGACGCAAGGCTTTCTGAAAGCAGGAGTTCCTGCTGGCTGAGAGGGGTGCGGCTCCGCCAGGTAAAGGTGCAGGGCGGGAAGGTGGAGGAAGAAGGCTGGAGCAGGATGCACAAAAGCCCAGAAGCAGGACGGAGCCCTGAACTCTCCAGAGACCAAACAAGGCCAGTCTGCCTGGGGCTGGGAGAAAGGTGGCCTGCGAGGGGCAGCAGTCGGGGACTGAAGCCAGGAAGGGTCACAGTCTCAGTGCAGTCCGTGAGCTGAGAGCTCAGGCGCTGCAGTCCAAGTGCCTGGGCTAGAATCTCGGCTGCACCACTTACAAGGTGTGTGACTACAGGCAGAGGAGCTGATAGGAGCCTCAGTTTCCCCAGCCGTAATATGGGTATAATAATAGCACCAATCTCATCAGCCTGTTGGGATGGTTAAATGAGCTCGTGTATGTAGACTGCTTAGCCAGGCAACCAGGAGTAGCTGCCTCGATTGTTGCAGCTACTTTTCTTCCTATTTTGTTACTCAGGGTGGTGCTGGCCAGCCATTGAGAGACTGACTGACATCAAGCTGTTACATGGCGGGCACCTCTTCCCCCAGCTGCCCCGGCCCTGCTGGCTGAAGGCCTCTGCCCAGGCTGGTCCTGGGGCAGGACCCTTGCAGTAGCCAATAGCGGAGTGACCTGGCAGGAGGCGGGCTGAGAAGGTGCATGTGTGTTTACAGGTCGGCCTGGCCATGCAGCGCAGATGTCCAAAGCAGAGGCCTGGCCACCTTGTCCCAGCGTGAGCCACACCTTACCCTCTGGGGACAGGCGCTCTGCTGCAAGGTGTGTCTTAGGGCTTTCCGCCAGCTCTGGAAATCTAGAGGCAAATATTAGGGGAAATTGATTGAGCCCCAATTGTGACTTGCCTTCCTACGTAAAAGCAACCTCTCCTCCATCCTGCCCCTTCCAGAAATAAGTCACAACAGCTCTAGACACAGAATCAGAGGCTCCAGGGAGGCAAGTCTTGGCTCTGTCGTCAGCCAGGAAAATTTCCAAAGTTGGTTCTGCGTTTGAATTTTTGAATAACACCAACCTCTCAAGGCTCTCATAAGGTGTAAATGATGAGAACATGGACTCAGAAGAGCTGTAGGTTGTACAGATGGAGGGTATCAATCCCAGATCTCGGCCGGGCGCGGGAGCTCACGCCTGTAGCCCTAGCACTCTGGGAGGCCGAGGCAGGCGGATTGCTCAAGGTCAGGAGTTCAAAACCAGCCTGAGCAAGAGCAAGACCCCGTCTCTACTATAAATACAAAGAAATTAATTGGCCAACTAATAATATAGAAAAAATTAGCTGGGCATGGTGGCGCATGCCTGTAGTCCCAGCTACTGGGGAGGCTGAGGCAGCAGGATTGCTTGAGCCCAGGAGTTTGAGTTTGCTGCGAGCTAGGCTGATGCCACGGCACTCACTCTAGCCTGGGCAGCAAAGTGAGACCCTGTCTCAAAAAAAAAAAAAAAAAAATCCCAGTCTCCATGGCTCTCTCCCTTACAGTGGGCAGAGTTCAGAAGCAGGGGCGCTGGAATCCCAGTGCACAACTCAATGAAGCGTAAGCAGGCTGGCCTCACCTCTGGATCAGGCTTTTCACCAAAAACTAATGTAAGTCACGTTTGAGTTTGAAACTAAGAACCCTCCAGGCAACGCTGTACATTGGTCAGAGTGCAGGGTCTGGAGAAGCTGGATTCAGGTTCTATTTCTGCTCTTTGTCTCCTGTGTGACCTTGAGCAAGTTTCCTCACCTCTCTGAGCCCTGGTTCTTTCACGTCTATAATAAGGATGATCAGGAAGTCTTCCTCATAGAGTTTTGGTGAGGTTTAAGGAGACTGATACATAATATACATCAAGTGAACAATGAAAGTGTGTGCTAATATTTATTGTCCCCTCCACGATGTACCAAGCACTGTGCTAAGTGCTTTACCTAAGATCAAGTTCAAGCCACTGTTGTGTCTCTCTCTTGGAACATTGCACAGGCCGCCTGACCCAGCTCCCTGCTCCGTCTTCTCCCTCCCATCCATCACGCACAACTCACAAACACCCTAGTGTCCAGGTTATGGTTTCTAAGTACCTTTCCCACCGAAAGGAACCAGGACTCCTAAGAGCAATGGCTGATTCTGGGGCTGGGGCAGAAATTCACAGGATGAGCTGAGCTACCTTGTCCTGCCTGAAGACAGGGCCCCTTGCCTTGCTGAGGATGGTGATGGCAATGGGTTGAAACATACCAACTCTTTTCGGAATCAAAAGATGATAACATAACTTGAAACAAAAATCACTGATGCTTATAGAGGTTGCCAGAGCACTACTCATTACTCTGAAAATAGACTTACCAAAAAAGGGGATGTTATCAAGCATGCATCTTGCCTTTTAGGGATGATATTTCAGGGTACCCAAATGGTTGATGAAAGTCATATGGTCTAGAACAAGGACAGCTAATAAGTGCAGAAGACTCAATGGAAGTAGGAATTTCACTATCCGCAACCAGTAATGCAAGAATAATCACCTGGGTTTTGCTCATCAGTGGCTTGTAAAACCACTTGGCCAAAGGGTGATGGGAAAGTTGACAAGGGAGGGCATGCTGACACCTCCAAACTCAGATAAGCCAACATCACTAAAAGTAGAGTAGCTGGACATTATGTTCTTCTAGGTGTGAGGCAACAGACAAGCACAGAGCAACACCTTTGCAGTGTTCTTGTCAAGGATTTGCATCCGAATTGGCATAAGCCTCTCGACATAAGTATTCATACTTATTTCTAGGTATAGAGGGACGAGTTAGAGGACAGTTGGAAGATACAATCAGCCAAGTCCAGGATGTGGAAAATCCTACGGGACAAATGACTCAGTTTCTTCACAAAGTAAATGGCATTTAACAAAAGGAGAGATGGTGATTATTATAGACTAAAAGAGACTTTTGTGGGTCCTGATTTGAACAAAACTGTTCAAAACATGTTTGAGACAATTGGAGGACATTGAGCTTGAGCTATGTACTAGATCAAGGAATTAGCATTAATTGCATTGGAAATAATTATGGCAATTGTTTTTTTGAAAGTCTTCATTTCTTTTAGAAATGGGTATTTATGGGCCGGGTGTGGTGGCTCATGCCTGTAATCCTAGCACTCTGGGAGGCTGAGGCGGGCGGATTGCTCAAGGTCAGGAGTTCAAAACCAGCCTGAGCAAGAGCGAGACCCCGTCTCTACTATAAATAGAAAGAAATTTATTGGCCAACTAATATATATAGAAAAAATTAGCCAGGCATGGTGGCGCATGCCTGTAGTCCCAGCTACTTGGGAGGCTGAGGCAGCAGGATCGCTTGAACCCAGGAGTTTGAGGTTGTTGTGAGCTAGGCTGATGCCACGGCACTCACCCTAGCCTGGGCAACAAAGCGAGACTCTGTCCCAAAAAATAAATTAATAAATAAATGGGTATTTTTGGGTAAAACTATATGGTACCTAGCTCTGAAATTTGCTTGAAAATACTCTGTATGCTGAAGTATTCAGGGATAAAGATACTGATGTTTGCAATTTATGTAAAATGCATAGAAAATTTAGGAAGATAGAAGACTGACATATGACAAAGAAAATATAGTAAAATGTCAATGGCAGGATCTGAGTGGTGGATGTATGGGTGCTCACTGTAAAATTCAAGTTCACTGTATGTTTGAAAATTTTATAACATGTTGATTGGGAAAAAATACAGGGAAAACAGGTGCAGGTGTAGGAGACGAAACTAGAAGGGCAGAAGGTCAATGGTTATTGAAGCAGGGTGGTGAACTTATTACTACTTAATAAGTGGGGGCCTCATTGTGCTATTTACTCTATTTTTTTTTTAAGACAGGGTCTTGCTGTCGCCCAGGCTACAACATAGTGACATACTCATAGCTCACAGCAACCTCAAATGCCTGGGCTCAAGTGATTCTCCCGCCTCAGCCTCCCAAAGTGCTGGGATTGCAGGTGTGAACCACCGTGCCCAGCCTATTCACTCTACTTCTGAAAGTGTTTTTTAAAAACTTTTTTCCTATACCAAAAAGATTAAAAAAAAAAATACATTAAATACACTGCAAGCGCCCTAACTGCTGCTTAAAATCTGAATATTAGTAGCTAATGCTCATCAATACTAATTTGTGTTAGGCTTTGTATTAAGCATTTTATAATCATTTCTCATTGCACCCTGTAAGATCAGCACCAGGAGAAGCCTGATGTTATTGAAGAGGAAACTCAGGGTTCAAAAAGTTAAACTGGTCCGAAGTCATCCGCCCTGGCAGTAGCAGCTGAACCGAATTGCAGCTTTTCAAGGGCTGCTTACTGCACTCCTTCCCATGAGCTACATGGCCCTGGTAATCTGGCCCCTCTAAGTCCCTCTGCACATGCTGCCTGGAAGGTTCTGGAACGTTCTTCCCATCCCTGCCCCTTGCATGGTTAGTATCTCTTGCTCTTTTTTTGGTCTTTGTCTTCAGTGTCTTTCTTACCCTCTATGACATGTCCCTTTTCTTCACATTGTTTATCACAAGCCACCACGACACTGTGTTTCCACCAATATACTGCCTCCCGTCCCCACTGGAGCATCAGCTTCCTTAGGGTAAGGACTGGTGGCTCTGTCCTGCTCTGGGCTCCCCAGCACACAGAAGGGTCAGGAAACACTTGGTGCAGTCCCACACCTAGCTCAGGTGTGCCTGCGTGCTGAGCCGACCCCTCCCTTGGGCACACGTGCTCATTACAAACGATGAGATGGGGAAGTCTGTTGCCCAGGATCACACTGCCATTAAGTGGCACAGCTAGGACCCGACAGCTGCAGCGTGCGCACATGGGTGTGTTTTCTTCATCCTTTCCCCACACCCACCACCACCTCGCCCCGAGGCCGAGTTAGGGCAACAGCCCGCCAGCAGATCTCCCTGACCCTACTCTAGTGTCTCCTTGTTCCAGTTCATCCAGAGCCCTGGCAGACGTCGAGCCTGCCCACTGTATCCATTCCGTGACTCTACCTCCCAGGATCCTGCAAGGAAATGAGCAAGGGACCAAATGAAATTCTTCGGTGTTTTTCAAGAGGGCTGTGGGTCAAAAGGGGACTTCTGGAGTATAGCGGGCCTGGCTGGAGACTTTGCCACTTGTTATCTGGTTGGGCTGAGCTCGCCATGGAAATTCTCTGAACCTTGGTTTCCTGGTCTGTGGAATGGAATAAATAGCACCTCCTTCCTAGGAGTGTCTCCAGAATTACATGATGTCACATGATTAGATACCCGATGAGTGCCAACTACCCAGTGATCAATACCCCAGTCGCCCTGCTGTGCCTAGTTAGACTCTCCAATACAAGGAGGCCTGGGTTCCTAGAATAAATGAATACGACCTATCTTCCCGGAAAATCATCCTACTCCGTGGTAATAAGTTTAGTGCCATCCAAGCAAATAGCTCTGTTAGAACAGAACGTGAAACATGCATACACTTTTCAGATCAAACGCAAGATTTCTAACTGTCCTTCCAGGTATCCCTGGGTACAGATGAACTCTCCGTTGAAGTGAGAAGTCCTCGAGTCAAAAGTTTGAAGGAAGCATCAGAACGAGGTATCCCAAAGTTTCTACTGGGATAACACTTCGAGGAACCTCTATTTAAAGGATTAAAATGTGTGTTTCCCTGTGAAGATGGAATATCTCATGTAATACTCTAATTTTGATCTCAGACCTGACAGTGATAAAAGTTGGAAGGCATTTACATAACACCTGAGCAGGAGCAAATGAAACTCCTTCCTGGAGCTTCTCAAAGTCACAGATTGGGGATATTTGCATCTCTGATCACATGATTTAAGCTTGTCTGGGTCTTTCCATTTAAAATTTGGACAACACAGTAAAGAAATCATGTCTTGTGAAAAACTCCAAATTACTGCTAGAAGGAAAATGCAATTTCTAAGACAGTGTCTTTACTTTTCAGTTTCTAAATGGAAAGTCCTGAGTCCCAAGAATTCCCTAGTCTTGGGCAAATTGGGACAGCTGGTCCCTCTGCTTATCTGGGAGCCCATTTAAGAAATAAAAGTGATGGGCCAGGTGTGGTTGCTCACGCCTGTAATCCTAGCACTCTGGGAGGCCAAGGCGGGAGGATCGCTCAAGGTCAGGAGTTCGAAACCAGTCTGAGCAAGAGTGAGACCCCGGTTCTACTAAAATTAGAAAGAAATTAATTGGCAAACTAAAAATATATATTGGCCGGGCACAGTGGCTCATGTCTGTAATCCTAGCACTCTGGGAGGCCGAGGCGGGCGGATTACTTGAGGTCAGGAGTTCAAAACCAGCCTGAGCAAGAGCGAGACCCTGTCTCTACTATAAATAGAAAGAAATTAATTGGCCGACTAATATATATAGAAAAAATTAGCCGGGCATGGTGGTGCATGCCTGTAGTCCCAGCTACTAGGGAGGCCGAGGCGGCAGGATCGCTTGAGCCCAGGAGTTTGAGGTTGCTGTGAGCTAGGCTGACGCCACAGCACTCTATCCCTGGCAACAGAGTCTCTGTCTCAAAAAGAAAAAAAAAAAAAAAAAAGAAAGAAAGAAAGGTGATAGACACGAGAGAGAGTTGTGTACAACGTGAATGCACAGAATACAAGATCTGGGAGGTTTTATACCAAACCGTACACAGCGGCTCCCTCTGGGAGGGATAAAGGAACATGGAGCAGGGAGATATGCCATTTCCCTCTGTACTGCCTGAGGCTTCTACTTGAGTATTGCTTTGCAATGCGGTTTTTAAAATTTAAAGAAAATCACATCTTCCTAGCAATATAGGACAACTACAAAAGCTTTACTCTTAGAGTCAGCTTTAAAAAAAAAGAAAAAAGAAAAAAAGCTTAAAAAAGAAGCAACCATTTGAGGAAACAGAATACTTATCCTTAAGACAGACGCTTTAGAGGCAAAAAAAAAAAAAAAAAAAAAAAGCATCATTACGGGCTGTGGAGCTGACACAGGCGCGTGCACAGCGATTCCCAGCAATGCAGCCACTAATAGAAGCAAAGGAAGGGGCTTCTCTTTCATCTCTGTTACATTTCAAGGTCTTCTCATCAGCTTCCCTCAAACGTAACAGGAATCGCTGTCCCTGTTCCCCTAGAAAGCCCAAGTGCAAACTAATAACTACGTCATTAGTTCCTGTTCACTAGGACGCTGGCTTTGCTGTTGGTGACCCCAGAGAGGGGTGAGCTGACTTACCACTTCATTTCTTCGGCTGTCCTTCTCCCATGTCCTCCCCAGCTGCACTCGGGGTTCCTTGCATGAGTCCTTGCTTGTTGAGGGCCTCACAGCCTGCTAGCTGCCTGCTGTTGGGACTGTAAATGTCACTTTCAGATTAACCAGCCCCCGCTGTTTAAAAATATCCCTGGACGCTTAACCTTCAAGGAATTGAACAGCAGGAGTAAAAAGATCCACACCAGACCACCTGTGCGGTGCTGGCCACTCCGGGGAGAGTTCCGCCCTCCGACTTCTGATCCCATCATTCGCTTTATTTCAAAATTCTTAGATGTTAAAGACACGAAGCATCTAAGGTCCACCTTGTTGCGAGCAATAGGAACAAAGTCATTTTGGCCCTCCTGGGACAAGCTGAAAATTAACTTCCTACAGGTGTTGGTCATTTGAGAAAAAAGCCCACAGTGAAAACCTTGAATGGGGAAGCTGATCTGGCTTCTTTCCCCTGAAAAGATTTGGCAAAACCCTCTTAAGTCATGCCACTGAATGGAACGGTCCCCACTTCTCGTGACTTGGGGATAAAAAAAAACAACAAAAGGTTTCCTTCCCAAGTCAGGGTTGCTGGCTCTTGCTGGAGCAGCTGCAGTCACAGAGTGTCCTCACTGCGGGGAGGGCTGGAGCCATGTGGGACAAAGGTCACCTCCAGGTCCCAGCCAGCGTCAGCAGCAGGGAAGCATGGGCCACACAGAAGTGTATTGTGCTCAAACAACAGGGAAGGGGAACAGCAGTTTAGAGGCTCCACTTTCTGTAAACACACCTTACAAAATAAAATCTGACAGCAAGTGGAAAAACCAGCAAGAACAATGAATCCAAGCAAAACAGTTCAAACTGCTGCTGGAGCAAGTGCAGCAGGGTACAGGAGCCAGTTCCTTTGTGGGCTTATTTTCCAAGAAGGAAAAGTCATCAAATACTGGACTTCCTGGGATTTTTCTCCACTGGACATGGAAGCAGGAAGGGGACTTCCTGTTACCCATGGAGCATCGTGGAGACAAAGCAAGGCAGGCCAAGTGCTTAGTGCAAGCCAGGCATGGTGGCGCACACCTGTAGTTGCACCTACTCAAAGGCCAAGGTGGGAGGATCGCTTGAGCCCAGGAGTTCAAAACCAACCTGGGCAACATAGTGAGATCTCATCTCTAAAAAAGTAAAAAAGCACTAGCACAATGCCCACCACATAATTTCTTGATAAGACAACTTCATTCCAGAGAAGCTCATATAAACCCTTGGAAGAGGTGCTTCTCAAACAAACCATGTTTCCTGGGAAAGCCCATCTGTGATTCAAGGAAATTTTTAAAAATTCCATTAAATAAATTCCTTCCCAATGACTCCAAATCAGAATAACTTTGAAATAAGGCCGATGGGTGTTCAAATCCTTGCTCCATGACTCTGAACAAATGGCTGAGTTTCAGTGTCCTACTTTATCATATGGTTGAAAAAATGAAATGACATATATTGAGCTGCTAGCACAGGGGCTGGCTCATAACAGGCACTTAATAGTATCTTTCTAATGAAATTCATTACTTTCAAAAAGACTAGAGACACACACACAGAGATGAAGAACTCTGGTGGTCCAGTTCTCCCTTGACACTATCTCTTTGAGATGTAGATATTTTCTAGAATACAAATGGCAGGCTCAAAACCAAAGGTATTCATAAACTCCACCAAACACAAGAATATTAATAGAAACATAGTTCTTCAAACATGTTAAATTCAGAAAGTCACATATACCAAGTTACTTTTCAAAAAAAAAAAAAAAGTGACCGCCTAGCCCAACAAAACAAGGCACCTGGAAAGGAGTTGTCTTTTTTTTTTGAGACAGAGTCTCACTTGTTGCCCAGGCTAGAGTGAGTGCCATGGCATCAGCCTAGCTCACAGCCACCTCAGATTCCTGGGCTCAAGCAATCCTCCTGCCTCAGCCTCCCAAGTAGCTGGAACTACAGGCATGCGCCACCATGCCTGGCTAATTTTTTTCCTATATATATTAGTTGGCTAATTAATTTCTTTCTATTTATAGTAGAGACAGGGTCTCGCTCTTGCTCAGGCTGGTTTCGAACTCCTGACCTCGAGCAATCTGCCCGCCTCGGCCTCCCAGAGTGCTAGGATTGCAGGCGTGAGCCACCAGACTGGGCCTGAAGTTGTCAGTCTTATCCCTTTATGAGAATGCAGATGCCTTCCCCCACCAATTAAATCAGAATTTCTGGGGGTGGGGTCTGGGTGTTTTTACTTGTCTGAAGCCTCCCCACCTCCCTCACCCCAAACACAACTGAGAGAGACAAAAGAACATAGGAAATCCTCAACCAAGAAGGGTGGAAAAGTATTGCTCTCCTGGTCTGCTCCACCCACCATTTGCATTTCCAAACATACTTCAAAAATTTGAAGACTAGTTCCAACTGAGATAATCTGCAAGACCTGCAAGGGAATTTTAAGTTGTAAGGCCCAAATTAAAGAGTCAGAGGACTCTAAATAGACTAAGAGGCTGGCTCTCCAGCTTTCCTCAGCTTGAGTCAGCACAAGTCAACACAAGAGCCTCCTCCCCACTGTTTTTCCTTGTCTATCTGGAAGGTTTGGGAAGATGAAGAGCCACTACCCTATGTCTATGCCAAAAAGTTTGCCTCCCCACTGAACACCCTTTCTAAGAGTTTTTATACCAGGAGCAAACGGAGGCAGAGAGTGAATTAAGAGGGAGGGAATATATATATTATCTAATAATGCAAGCTAGCTAGCAACATGCTAAAGTCTATTTTTTAAAAATGCAAACAATTCAGAGTTCCCAACCTTCTTGCCCCACTAGACTCAGATCTATTTTTACACAGTTATTTTAGAACTTGAGGTTCCCAGTACACCACTTGCATAATACCTGACTTCTTTGTGTTACCAATTCCTTCAGCAGATACTGTTTTCCTTACCTAGAAAGGGAGGACACAGGCATCATTTTTGGCCAGGCTCTTACAAGCCTTCCACATTTGCCACATGGAATCTCCAGATCCACACGGCATGTGGATCCCCAGCTGCCTAGCTTTGCATGGGCTGGCTCTTCTACGTAGAATACTCTTGCTCCTCTTCTTGAACTTTCTTCAATTCCCTCTTAAACAATCCTTCCACTGTGAAATTTCTTTCCTAGGCCTACCCAGTGGTTGCTTCCTTTTTGTTCCCACCTCACCAGACAGCGGGAGGACACAAGGGTCTGTAAACTGAGGCCTGCACCGCCTGTTTTCCTATAGCTCCCAAGCCAGGACTGGTTTTTACATTTGTTAAATACTTGGGGGAGAAAAACATTTCATGACACATGGAAGTCATATTAAATTCAAATTTTAGTGTCCATAAATAAAGTTTTATTGGAACATAGCCTCATCCAGTTGTATGTTTTGCCCACGGCTGCTTTTTCGACACTGCAGTTGAATAGTTCCCATGGAAACCAGATGATGGCAAAAACTAAAATATTTACCATTTGACCCTTCACAGAAAGTTTGCCACCCCCGACCTATTTTATTTTTGCATACCAAGTGCTAGAATCATAGCAAACTTTAAATGTGAAAAAAAAATTACTACCGCATAGCTAAGAAGTAATCAAAATGAGTTGCCTTGTTTCTAAAGAATCAGTCATTAAATCTGTATCTTTTTTTACCAGGGGTTATAGACCATTTAAGATGCTGCTCTGTGTTCTGGTTAAAGCGTCACTAAGCTTCTAAATGTCAATATAATTTCCTTAACTCAAATATTAATAATTATTGTTTGCTTTTTGAATTATGTTAACTCAGTTCACTGCTGTCCCCTACTGGCAGTGCTGGGTAGGGAGAGAAGTGTCACAAGCTAACTGGTACAGAAAAATTGGCCCTTTACTTCTCCCAGGGATAAGGCAGTCCATTGTAATGTGCAGGGGAACACCCCAAAGTTACCAGAGGATAAAGTGACATAACGACAATGCATCTGCCTTCTGTGAAAGACTGATTACAAAACGTGGAATCATAAACCCTTCTCTTCATAGATAAGAGAAGGCAGGCCCAGAGAGTTTTGCTTGGAAATACTGCTTCTTCTCCGCAGCCCTGTCTTTAGCTCTCACTGGATGCATTCTCTTGCCCATTAAAGGAAAAGCACACTTGTTTCACCCTTCCTGATACTTGTAGCTTCTTCGCCAGCCACTGGGGGATCCCACCTCTCATCCTAACAGTCCACCCAGCTACCTGGGCCAAGTACGGCAGAGGGTAGCAAGCCATCAAGGAGTTGTCTAGCGCCCCGGCCCCACACCTGAAGTCCAGATGTCCAGAGAAGAGTCTAGGAAGAGGGAGGATGCAGGAAGCTCCCCTTGACTGTCACAGGGCTTGGCAGAACGCACCCACAAGGGGCACACCAAGATGGCCAAAAAATGCTTTCCTTAGGCCAGAACCTCCTTCCTCTTTGAAGTCTCAGGGGTGCTGCTCCCGCAGGGGGTGGGACCCAGCTCCAGTTGAGCAGGGGGCAGGGAGGAAGATGAGCTGGGGAGGCTGCCCTTCCTGCAGACAATGGTTACCAAGGGGACCCTGGCAGGGGGCCAAGCAGGCACCAAGTACAAGGGCAGCCCAAGGGCTTCTGAGGACGACCAGGCCCCCACACAGCCCAGCAAGCCCAGCCACACAAAGGACATTGCACAAAGCAAAATGTCAACAATCTTTATTAACAAACTCACTTGCTGCAGGGTTAACTCTTTAACCCCACTAACAGCAAATACAGCATCTCTGACTAGATCAAGCATGGAGAGGTACAGACTCAATAAAGACTGTCTTAAAAGAGGATTGAAAAAATATATATATCTGCATATTTTTTTGAAAAACTAAAATTTTCCAGTGTTGCAGAAAAAATATCCCAAAGTGATTTCAGTCCATAAAAAACAGCATTTGGCAGTCTGTGCTGTCTTAAAAACCCAACTCAGGATAATCCTAGGAGCAAACCACCCCCTAATTAAAAAAAAAAAAAAAAAAACACCCCTTTTTCCTCTTGTTTAACTTCCACTGCCTATTCCCAAAAACACCCAAACGACAGGATAAATAACATCCAGCCCACTTCTCTTGGCCCCTATCACCAAGCAGTATTCCCTAGGAATCTTCACCTCTACTGCAATCGAGGAATTGACCTCTCATTTATGGGCCAGATACCTAGAAACCTGCAAATCATCCTCATGCTTCCTTCCAGGAAGGGCCTGAGGGCACCTTGAAAGATCAAGGGGGTGGTATACCTGGCCGAGCTAGAACACCTGCTGGGCTGAGAACAGGGGGGCTCTTCTAAGCAAAAATAAGATACCCCAACACTTATAACTGAATGTCTAACCTACCAGGCAAAAACAAGTAGCAGCAGGGACCAAAGTATTGGCTGCCCCAAAAAGATGCACATCTCCCCTCTTTAGCCTAAAGGTTAAGAGAGGGGAGTGAGAGAATTTGACCTCATAGTGCACCTTAGACTGAAGCCATTGTACAGAGAAAGATGTTCAGTCAAAGGGTAGTTTTTGCTGTGTCTGGATGGATAAAGCTCCCATGGCAGATTTCTGGAAGCTTTTCCCCCTTAAGCAGCGTTTTAAAGAATAGGGACAGTTTCAATTCAGCTTTGTAACTGACAAATACTTCAACAGCAGCTTCTCAGAAACCACCAATGGAGACAGACCAACCCTCAGTCAAGGATCATAGCTCTTTCCAGTCAATGGGCTTTTTGCTGGACTTCTGCAGCAGCTCATTGGTCTTAGAGAAATGTCTACATCCAAAGAAGCCTCTGTACACTGACAGCGGGGAGGGATGAGCAGTCTGCAGTATGTGATGCCGCTTCTGAAAAAGAACAGGAGGAGAAAAGGTGGCAGATTTGAGATTCTTCTTTTTAAAAAGACTATGAGTGGAGATACTGTGCTTGAAGTGTGCACCGATATGTCCCGTGGTTCCAGCGCCTGTTTTGATCGCCACGTTACCATGTTTTCACCCGAGGGCCAGCTCTACCAAGTAGAATATGCTTTTAAAGCTAATAACTAGGGTGGCCTTACACATCAGTAGCTGTCAGAGGGAAAGACTGTGCAGTAATTGTTACACAGAAGAAAGTACCTGATACGTTACTGGATTCCAGCACAGTGACTTATTCAAGATAACCGAAAACATTGGCTGTGTGATGACAGGAATGACAGCTGACAGCAGATCCCAGGTACAGAGGGCACGCTATGAGGCAGCTAATTAGAAATACAAGTATGGCTATGAGATTCCTGTGGATGTGCTGTGTAAAAGAATTGCTGACATTTCTCAGGTCTACATGCAGAATGCTGAAATGAGGCCTCTTGGTTGTTGTAAGATTTTAATTGGTATAGAGGAAGAACAAGGCCCTCAGGTGTACAAGTGTGATCCTGCAGGTTACTACTGTGGGTTTAAAGCCACTGCAGCAGGAGTTAAACAAACTGAGTCAACCAGCTTCCTTGAAAAAAAAAAAAGTGAAGAAGAAATTTGATTGGACATTTGAACAGACAGAAGAAACTGCAATTACATGCCTGTTTACTGTTTTATCAATTGATTTCAAACCTCCAGAAATAGAAGTTGGAGTAGTTACAGTTGAAAATCCTAAATTCAGGATTCTTACAGAAGTAGAGATTGATGCTCACCTTGTTGCTCTAGCAGAGAGATTAAACATTGTTACTAGTTTACCAAATCCATAATGCCACTTGCCTGTGTGTTTGGCAACAAATCAACATTATGGAGGCCCCTGGATTGAGAAAGGAACCTTTCCCACACCTACAGCTGTGAAGTGGTAGGACTCTGTATAAATAAAAACA
Source organism: Mirza zaza (assembly GCA_008750895.1). Taxonomy (NCBI): domain Eukaryota; kingdom Metazoa; phylum Chordata; class Mammalia; order Primates; family Cheirogaleidae; genus Mirza; species Mirza zaza. The sequence goes on from VSMD01043913.1 coordinate 188,843, forward strand.
ATCCTTTTGGGGAAAAAAAAAAAAAGACTATGGCTGTTGCACTTTTAAGACCTTGTGCAATTTCCCTTTGCCCTCTCTAAATTCTCCCACGTTCCAAAGTGGAGCGCTCAGCGTTTGGATTGGAATACAAGTCCATCTGTCAAGCAACTACTTTGGCTAGGCTCTGAGATGCAAACAGGAACAGTCTCAGCCTTCAACTTGGCAACAACATCTATGCAATTTTTAAGTGCCCACATCTTAGCAACAACTGTGCTAAGACTGTATTTGCTGAAGGATACCATGATACGTACACAGGTGCTGCCTCACTTACGGTGGGGTTATGAACCCATCCCAAGTTGAAAATATCTTAAGTTGAAAGTGCATTTAAATACATCTAAATGACCTGTTAACAATCACAGCTTCGCCTAGCCTACCTCAAGGGTGCTTAGAACATTACCCTATAGTTGGGCAAAATCTAACACAAAACCTACTTTATAATGGTGTTGAATTTCTCATGTGATTTACTGAATGCACTGACAATGAGAAACAGAATGGCTGTAGAGATACTCGAAGTATGGTTTCCACTGAATGCATATCACTCTCTTACCATTGTAAAGTCAAAACGCCCCAAAGTCCAACCTTGTAAGTTGGGGCCATCTATTCACATCAGGGAGCTCACTGTAGCACACTGCTGCTATCGGCTAAAACCTAATATAAACCCAGTCATGGAACTGGCTGAAGATATTTTTCTGAAATCCTTACCATGGGATATCACATAGCTATTAGGAGGAACGAGGTCAAGCTACACATACTGTCGTGATGACCTCCAAAATGATCAGGCAATTAAAAAGATGAATTCACTTAAAAACTTTTTAAAGAAAAAAAAATACCTTACTTATACCCTCAACAGTCTCACCATAAAAATGGAATAGTCATGCATTGTCTGATGGGATCTCTTCTGAGAAATGCATCATTAGGCGATTTCATTGTGTAATCAGAGTGTACTTACATACCAGATGGCATAACCTACCACACACCCAAGCTGTATGCTCTAGCCTATTGCTCCTAGGCTACAAACCTGTACAGTATGTTACTGTACTGACTACTATAGGCACTTCTAACACAATGGGAAGTGTTTGTGTATCTAAGCGTTATCAAAATCTAAAAAAGGTAAAAATATGGTAACAGAATCTTATAGGACCACTGTCATATACGCGGTCTGTTTTTGACCAAAATGTACTGCATGACTGTACTTTGATTTTTTAAAGGTCAACTATAGTTATTTGAGTAGGGAGAGCGTAGGCCATTTTTGTTTTCTTCTTCATTCTTTTCTGCATATAAAAACCAACATAAATGGCCAGGTGTGGTGGCTCACACCTATGATCCTAGCACTCTGGGAGGCTGAGGAGGGAGGACTGCTTGAGCCCATGACTTTGAGGTTGCAGTGAGCTATGATGATGCCACTGCATTCTAACCAGGGCAACAGAGCAAGACTGTCTCAAAATTTTTTTAAAATTGTTTTTAATTTAAAAAATAAAAACAGGCCGGGCGCGGTGGCTCAAGCCTGTAATCCTAGCTCTCTGGGAGGCCGAGGTGGGCGGATCGTTTGAGCTCAGGAGTTCGAGACCAGCCTGAGCAAGAGCGAGACCCCATCTCTACTATAAATAGAAAGAAATTAATTGGCCAACTAATATATATATAGAAAAAATTAGCCGGGCATGGTGGCGCATGCCTGTAGTCCCAGCTACTTGGGAGGCTGAGACAGCAGGATTGCTTGAGCCCAGGAGTTTGAGGTTGCTGTGAGCTAGGCTGATGCCACGGCACTCACTCTAGCCTGGGCAATAAAGTGAGACTCTGTCTCAAAAAAAATAAAAAATAAAAATAAAAACAAATCATTGTTTCTCAAAACATCCCTGCCTTCCAGAGACTCAGACCAGCAAGGGTGGTAATTAAAGTGAAGTGGCCCAAAATGGCTGAAAGCACAGAGCCTAGAGCCAGACTACCTGGGTCCAAGGCCCAGCTCTGCCATGCAGTAGATTGTGTAACTCTCTAAAGCTGCTTAGGTTTTTATGTGTAAATTTGGAGTAACAGTATCACCTAGCTTATGAGGTTACTATGAAGGATCAAATAAAGGTCACGGGATAGAGTATTACAGGAAGTAATGCATATCACGTGCTGAGCACACCTGTGGGTAGTGCAGGCTCCTTCCTGTGAGCTTCAGCTATGGTGAGCTTTGAAGGGTAAGTTAATCAGCCTCCCAGGAAGGGAGGGACCTCCACATTCTGGGCAGAGGAAGCAGGATATGCAGAGAAAAAGAAAGGCAGAGAAGTGGGGCCAGTGAAAAAATACAGGAGGATCTCAGCCTGGAGCCCAGAGGAGAAAGAGGCAAGTCACAGTTGAAAGGCTGGCTGGGGGCCATCCCCCTAAACCAGCCTGCCAGCCTGAGCCAAGGCTTTCCAGGCAGAAAGTGTCCTCACCCTCCAGGCAAGATCAGATGAGGACCTAGACCAGCAAGGCTATAAGGATGGACTTGACCAAGTCCGGGGGGAAGAAAGAACAGATATAAGTGATCACACAAGGGCAGGTGAGGGGGAAGAGGTGGTAGGGAAAAGAGGAGAAAGAAGTAGGCAGGTGTCAGGTATGGCATTCTGGATTTCTGGCTGGACAGCTAGGCAGATGGTGGTATCTTATCGATAGAGAGTAGAGAGAGGAGAAAGCTCAATCAGGGACTGATGAGAAAAGGGAAAATTTAGTTTGGAAAATGTTGAATTTGATGTGCCTACAGGACAGTGGTAAGGAGGCACACTGTAGACCTAGAGCTCAGGAGAGACACGGGCTGGAGACAGGCAATTTGATTTTAGCGATCAAGCTACTTTAACAACTCTTTGCTTTTAGACCAAACCATGTTTAATAACAAAGATTACCAATATGCTGAATAAGAGCTATCCTGGCCATAAAACTCCCTAAGGCACAGATTAGAATGACTCTCACACACATCTCTTACACAGCGAATCAGATCTTAGTGGTCCATAAGGTCGGATCTTAGGTTGTTCATACAGTAAGTTATTGCTACTGCAAAGGCTTTGCAAAAGTTAAGGTTTTGCATGAAAAGTGTTGAACTCCATGCCCCATGTTCAATATATTTGCCATTTCTGATATACCAATTACTTCCTGCTGATACACCAGACCACCATCCTCTTTGATGGACCGGAAGGATTCAAGGATGATGTCTAGGTCTCTGATCTCCACGACCAGGCACACAGGTGCTTCAGTAAATGAAGGGGAAGAACAGAGAAAGAGCAGGCTGAAGGAGGATGCAGGAAGGGCAGCAACTGGTTTGGTCATGTTGGGAGTTCACAATTAGACTTCAGGTTTAATGACTGTAGTGGTTTCATGAGGAAGTTAAATTGGTGATTAAGTAGAATTCTTGGTGTTTTCTATATGCTCCCAAATTTCTTGGAAGGAAGAAACTTGCCTTTTTCACCATTTATAGGATCACTTGTTAAATGAATGTGACCCAGGGACCTCTTTATCTTCTATGTATGTGACAAGTTCATGTCTACATTACTAATTGCATTAAATCACAACTTGGCCATTTGCTTTCCTCACACATAACTCATCATCATTCCTGTAATTTGTCTGAATTCAGCTCAGTTTTCAATGGGAAATGCAACCCTAAGTTTTTAGGGAAAATAAAATTTATTTTATGACATGTATCTTCTCGGACCACACATGAGGGATTCCTAGAATCCTCTGAACTATTTAAAGTGTTTAGGTATTAAAAGAAAACATACCCTATCGATGGCACTGCCCTTCTTCTGAGCATAAGAGCCCCACAGCAGGAAGACAAGGCCATTCAAGTTCTGATTTAGCCAGGACACAACTGCATCAGTAAACTGCTCCCAGCCTTTCTCCTTATGAGAATTGGCTTGATGGGCCCGCACGGTGAGGACAGCATTGAGGAGGAGAACGCCTATGAACACACACAGGGGAAAGAGGTTAAATGTAGACTCAGGCACGTCAGCTAAACCACCCAGCAATAGGGGTTAGACACATGCTGAAACCACATGCTTGACAGGTGGGCTGAAGGAAAATAGGTAACAAAGCATTAAAACACTACCAGCTGCAACCTTTAGGTGAGAAGATTGGAGAGTGTTTTATTCTCCTCTTCCTCCAGTTTGCTGCAGTGGACATGCCTTATATGACCCCATCAGAAGGAATTGTTTTTAAAAAAAAATCCCAAGAGATATTGGGATCCCAGGAACACTATAGGCCAAAATGATTCATGGAAACAAAAATCAAACTGCAAGAAACCAAAGAATAAATATTTTCTTTATCCTGGTTGTAGAGTGTTAAAAAAAAGTCTCCCAGATAGGTATAAACACACACATGTACAACCCATGTGTCAAAAATGAGCAGAGTCAGTCTGGGCAATATAGCAAGATCTTTTCCCTACAAAATATAAATTAGCCAAGTACAGTGGTGTGAGCCTATAGTCACAGCTACTTGGTAGGCTGAACCAGGATAGGTTGAGCCTGGGAGTTCAAGGTTGCAGTGAGCTACAATCACACCACTGAACTCTAGCCTAGGCAACAGAGCGAGACCTTATCGCTACAATACAAACAAATAAGCATCCCCCGCTCCCCCCAAAAAACTATGTGAGCCCACCTTTGTAATGGTCAGAGTTAGGTAAAGTGGATAAATTTTTTAAAATATTAACAAGGAACACATTTGTCTTTCAAATTATATTAAAACATGAAAGAAAACATTGGCTGCAAAATAAAAACTTACAAATTTTTTTACTTAAATAAATTGGCCATTTTATTAGTACTCATTAGTTCTTTATGGCAGCACTTTCAAAAATATTAAGGAGCAGGACAGAGAAGACAAGCCTGAGGGCACCAGTCCAAAGTACATCACACACGAGTTGGTCTACCTTGCTTGGCCCACCCAGACAGGTCTCCATGGCCGGGATGAACAAAACCATCTATGTCTGTAGACAGCTCTTTGTAAATGTTTTCCAAACTAAAAGCAAGTTGGAAGAAAAAGAAAACAGATTAAGTATAATTTTGAAAGCTCAGTAACCTCTAAGATACATATGAAAAGATTAGAGGTTACAGCCAGCCTTTGGAAAGGACAATGGAACACAAGGAGCCAATTAATGAGATAAGCACCACCGGTTTACCTTCTGATAAGGTAATCTGCCAAAGACCTTTCCTTTGCTCTGTGCTTGGGTTTAAGGAATAGCACTTTGGAAGAGGTAATTAGCCCAGCAGTTACAACTTACCCATCCCCATTAATGTCCTGTTACAGTTTTATATATTTACCACATTTATGTACATTTTATGTACATAAAATCTTCCAAAGCAACAGTTCTTAACCAGGGGTGATTCTGTCCCCCAAGGAACTTCTGGCAATGTCTGGAAATATTTCATTGTCCCAACGGGGGGCTGGGGTGCCACTGGCATCTAGTGGGTAGAGGTCAAGGATGCTGCTCAACATCCTACAACACACAGGACAGCTCCCCTCTCCCACAACAAAGAATGACTCAGCCCCAAATGTCAGCAGGGCTGAGGTTGAGAAATCCTGCTCCTAAGGCCAACGAAAGTTCCTCAAAATAGTCCTACCTGTAATTCGCAAAGTACACCTCGGGAAGTTATCACGATTGGACCAGAGCCATTTGTAAAGCAATTGTACCTGGGCGGAGGTGGAACAGGTCTTTGAACACTAAAGCAGAGCCCGTGAGCTTGATTGGGTCCATGATATGGATCCTGTCCCAGGATAACCACCTTTACCTGTGAACACCAGATGGTGAGAATTAATGCTGTAGTGTAGGCAGTCTAAATGAACACCTGGCAGACTGATAACCTACACAAAGGGACACAATGAAGGGAGCCCTTTTTCACCCACTGAGAACCCCAAGAACGGAGTAACTGAGCACAATTACTTCCCATTACCAAACTATTCTTCAATTACCCTAATGCACTGCCCCACCCCCTTCTCTGACAAATGTTTGAAACAATTTGAGGTCAACTTTGCTTTCATCCCCTTCATTTTTCAAATTATAAAAGTAAACATGCCCTTGGCACAAACACAACCATCCAGAAACATACAAAAGGGCTAACCATCTCCTGGGCACCCCTATCCCATCTTGAATTAACCATTTTTAGTTACCTATATATATGTATATAAAATTGACATTATTGTACTCATTACCCCACATCTTGTATTTCTCATGTCACATTTCGGGCATCCTTCAAGTGAACAGAGAGCTCAATCACTAGTCACGGGCAGACAGCTTGTTTCCCAGTGTTTTCTATCACAAAAACATTGCAGTAAACATCCTAGTATGTACATCCTCACACACTGTTGCTTTTACTTCTATGGCGTAGATCTGCACTAGTGGAGATGCCAATCAAAGGACAGGTGGATTTTGAACTTTCATAGAGATGTGTCCAGTTACTTTTCAATGAGTTGAAGCAATTCACATTCCCAACCAGCAGCACTGGCAAAGTGCTGGTTCCCCTACATGCTCTAACACTGGGCTTCTGAACCCTGGGCCGCAGCCTGCAAGGAACTGGGCCGCTCGCATTGCTGCCTGAGTGAAGCCCCATGGCTCACATCACCACCTGAGCTCTTACCCACCACCCCATCGGTGGAAAAATTGTCTTTCATGAAACCAGTCCCTGGTGCCAAAAAGGTTGGGGACCACTGCTCTAACAGGTGGAGGAGCCAAAAGAGAATGAGGTCAGGTCAAAAGGGCTATGGGAATAGGTGGCAAGAAGCAATGAAGAGTAATGAGGCCACTTGTCACAGGAGGTGTTGAAGTATTAGCTGGTGCATCCTTTTGATCCGGTGCTTGCCCATCCCGTCTCCCTTCTCATGCCCTGCCCATATGTTCTTTCTTAGAATCTTCCTCCACAGCTGACATACTCTTTATCCTTCAGAAAACAGCTCCAGACATCCCATGACCAGGAAGCTTTTGGGGACCTCTCGTCCCTCCTCTTGGTGCTCACACTGTTGCCAGCATATTCTCTGCATGAAGCAACCTGTCCCTGTAGAGCTTTCCAGCTGCGACCTCTGGTCCTGGAGGAGGGAGCACTGCGGGCGAGCTACCTGCCGTGGCTCTGGATGCTTGTCTGCAAAGCTGCCCGCTGGCCCATCCGATCCTCATAGGTTTGATTCTCTTTTGAGTCCTCCCTGTTTGTATGATCACTGGTATTGAGGACAGGGCACTCATATAAGGAGCAAACTGAATTTAATTAATTAAACTGAATTTAATTCCAAAACCAAGGAGTTCTAAGTTCCTGCTCTAAAATGAAATTGTGAAAATATCTAAGTATCAGGTGTGGCTGCCTTATCAAGATGGCTTGTTCACCTATTCCATGCCTGTTTAACAGGTATTTATTAAGTTCATACAGAGCTAAAGCCACAAATAAGCATTTGAACAGGAGACTAATTTGACCAGAGCAGCCAATCAGCAACTGTTATATAGGATGAACTAAAGCAAAGAGATTTGTTAACAAGATAGCAAAACTATACAGGCCAGATAAAAGTCAAGAGCTTTATTAAAGTGTCAACTATAAGATAGTGTGGTCAAGTCAGGGTGGGGTCAACTATAACTAGTTGAAAGAGACCTAACTGCTTCGTGTTTCAGTTTCCTCATCACCACTACAATAATACCTAACACTGGTATGGGGTTGGTTTCAGGATTAAATACAAAAAATGAAGGCACACAGACTAGGTCTATGTACATACCTCTTTCATTTTTGCTGCATAAATAGCACATGTTCATAAGAAAAAAGGCTGAGATACAGTCAGTCAAGCCTCACAATTTCAGTGTTTTGTTTACTACTGAATTATGGACAATAGCTTAATCCCAGTGTTCCTAATTAAAACATACTACCATGTTTCCCCCAAAATAAGATAGTGTCTTATATTTAGTTTTCCTCAAGAAGACATCCAATGGCTTATTTTCAGGGGATGTGTTATTTTTTTAAGTACAGTACAACATTCTACAATTCAAATATAGTTAAGTCGTCTTCTTCTGGAACATCATCATAGTAAAATGGCAGCCACAGCTTTCCTTCTTCCCCCTGGGGGCACACAATACCTAAAGCAGAACGTCCAGCTCCTCACTTCACTGAGGAGACTTTCCCCTCAAAGCCTCAGGTTGCAGCACGCACAGGATGGCCGGCACCTGATGGGGAGCCAATCTTGTTGGTGGGGCTGCCCGCACCTTTCCAGTCACCTCTGGAATAGTAGCTGTCACGATGGGGCAGATGAGAAGGGCTGCTCATCTTCTTTACTGCTCTGGGACGAAATGCATGGGTTGTGCAGATGTGCTGTGTAGCCACGCACAACGCAGGTCTTACTTTCGGGGTACAGCTTATATTGCGCAAATGCTTAGAAATCCTGCTAGGGCTTATTTTATGGGTAGGTCTTATTTTCAGGGAAACACCGTATTTGATTCCCTCCCCGAACAGAATTCATTAACAACTTGTACTTACATCTCTTATGTCACACATTTGGGTCCACGTGAAGACTTGGTGTGGAGGTGGATAAACGGTGTAATGTTTTCTTTCTTCTGCAACAAATCCCATTAGCTGATTTAAAGATAAACTAGACTTGAAATCAGACTCTCACTGGAAACCATACGAATTCAGTAAGAAAGCTAATGTGAGTTATTTGAAGCACCATCTAAAATCCAAAAGGATTTTATATTCGAATTCTTTATTTTTTAAAAATATTTAATAAATTCAATTTTTTTTTACTTTTTCTCCTGAAGCAAAGCAGCAGGTAATATTCAAATTCTTTAAAACAAAACAAAAATTGCATACACCCCCAGTTGCTCAATCACATCAATTCCCTGCTTTAATTTCCTGAGGAAGCCACCCCACACACATACTTTTTTTTTTTTTTAAAGGCCAAGCCATTCAGTTCGGCTGGTGGTTTTATTAAGCCAGCATTTCCTGGAAAGTAAAACGCTTGAAAGAAACTGTGATATGGCCTGGCCCGGCCTGTAATCCTAGCACTCTGAGAGGCCGAGGGCGGGGGGGATTGCTCGAGGTCAGGAGTTCGAAACCAGCCTGAGCAAGAGCCAGACGCCGTCTTTACTATAAATACAAAGAAATTAATTGGCCAACTAGTATGTAAAGAAAAAAGTAGCCGGGCATGGTGGCGCATGCCTGTAGTCCCAGCTACTCGGGAGGCTGAGGCAGGAGGCTCGCTTGAGCCCAGGAGTTTGAGGTTGCTGTGAGCTGGGCTGATGCCATGGCACTCACTCTAGCCTGGGCATCAAAGCGAGACTTTCTGCTCTCAAAAAAAAAAAAAGGAAAGAAACCGTGATATCTCACAGTCTAACGACTTTAACCAAAGCTGGGACTGAAAAGATCATGGCTTTGTTTTACCTCTTTCGCGTGAAAAGCACGTTGAAGGAGGGAAAGAAAACAGGAACCTATGGAAGCCATGTCCCGTAATCGTGGACTTGGGCTGCTACTGCGCTAACTCGACAAAGGGCCAGCGCCCTCCACGCTTACCTTTATAAAATATGGTTTCCCAAATTCTCCGCCGAGTTGCTTCTTCCAGCTCTCGCCGAAGCCCACGGGCACGTTGCGGGCCGCGAGCCTGAGCAGGGCCGCGGCCTTGTTCCTCTGGATGCGGACCAGCTGCTCCGGGCTCAGCGGCGAGGAGGGCGGCGTGCCGGGCTCGTCCTGCCCGGCCCGGGCCTTCTTGGCGGGGCTGGCCTGCAAGGGGTCCCCGCAGAAGCGGGTCACGAGCTGCAGCGGCCCTTTTCCAGGCGCCCGCAGCTTCCGGCCCAAACCCAACAGCCCAGGGCACAGGATGCCCATTTGCCGAGCAGGTCGGAGCGAAACCGGACACTGGGAGACCAGGGCTAAGCCCGGCCCGGAAATTTGCAGTTTGGGACTAAAATGGTGCGGGGAAAGGGGCTGAGGGACACGCGGGAAGGGGGCCCCTGCCGGGAGGCGCCCCGCCCCCGCCGAGCCCGCCACTAGCGCGTCCCCACGCGATCATTTCGCGGCAAAAACGCCCCCCCCAGGATCCCACCCCTCTCCCTCCTCTGATTGGGCGGCAGGCCGAGCGGGGCGGGCCCGGGGCGCGCCGATTGGTCCGGTGGACCGCGAGGCTCGTCCCCATTGGCTGGCCCCTCAGCATGGCGGCCGCTGAGGGACGGCGGCGGCTATTTTGAACACGTGGAGGCTGTTTTGACCGCCGCCCCGGCTTGCCGAGTTGGCGGCGCGCTCTTGCACCCCCTCGGTCAGGGGGTGCCCACAGCTTCCCTCCCCCTTCCTGGCTCCCCCGCCCCCGGCGCCCGAAGCAGTCTGCGCCGCGACTCACCGCCGCATCCCCGCTCTCCTCAGCTAAGGCCGCCACGCCGGTCCCCAGGCCGGCCGGCTCGGGGCTGCGGGAACGTCGCTTCCTAGCGGGGCTCGGGGAGAAGAAGGAGTAGAGCGTCTTCTGGCCGATCATCCCGGAGCCGAGGAGGGAGCGAACGCGCGCCGCCCGGGGACCAGCGAGGCTTGCGCTGGCTGTGGCGATCCGAAATTGGCGCCAAGCGGCCCGCGCATGCTCCGAGCGGGGGGTTTTGCTGGGGGCAGGGGGCGGCGGAGCGCCCAGCGCGCATGTGCAGTGCGGGGGCAGCCGCGCAACGCCCCCGGGGCGAGGTGGGGCTTGCGACTGTGCCGGGGCTTACTCTTTCCTTGGTTTGCGCCACTGGATCCAACTCTGCCTTTTGGGAGGTCCCGACACATCTTAGCTGCAAAAAGAAAAGCACCTGCCCCTTAGGTGTGTTGTGGGAGTGAAATGAGCAATATAACAGTATTGGTTGAGCTCTTATGTATGTGATCTCACCCAAGTTTTAAGACCTATTTTACTGAAGACAAGCTAAGGCTTAGAACAGCCAAACATTTTGCCTAACCTATAAAGCTTGGGGGAGACTTTCATTGAGGTCATGGAGGTTAAACTCCTGATTCATCCTCCAAATGTCACCGCCCTAAGCCACCCCTGTGCCCCACAATACACCTAGCTCTGTTTGGTTCTATCTCCAAAATAAATCCCGAATTCGACTACCGCTCTTCCATCTCCTGGCGACAATCCCAGCTGTTCCTCTCTTTCCTAGGGAGGGATTGTAACGGAATGGCCCGGAAAAAAAGAGGCGAAAATATTTTCTGTCTTTAACACATCCTGCATTCCTTTTTGAGAACTAAAGCCTGCATCCCTGCTTCTGGCCAGTGGTTGGGAGGGGCAGGGTAAGTCTTTTGTTATTTGTGCAACAGGAGATGGCCCAGCCCCTACTATAGTTGAACTATAATTGCCCGAAGCTGAGAACCCATCCTTTAAAAGCTCTGTATTTCTGCTCATTATGAGGATGAAGGCATTTCAGACAGGAGTCTCTATCCTTTTCCTTTGCTGGCAAAGTAATAAAAAATATCTCTTCCCTTCCTCTCCTCAAACCACTTGTCCTTGTTCTTGCTATTGGGCCTCACAGACAAGTGGCTGAGCTTTCGGCAACAGGATCTTTTGACATCAGGACAATCGGGTCAAAACCCTTCTGTGGTTTCCAAACAGGCTTAGAATAAAACCCCAGCTTCATACCCAGCCTGACCAAATCTCCCTTCCGTACTTCGGAATCCAACTTTCAGAACATTTGCTAGACATGCCCAGCTTGTCCCCCTTCACACACTTGCACACACTGTCCTCCATCAGGTCCGGGCTGAACTCCCTTCTCCTACCACCCCACTTTCTAGCTCATCGCTCTATTTATAGCTGCTATACTATATAAAATTGTCTTATTTATTCTTTCCTTGTTTGTTTTGTCTCTGTCTCCAAAGTGTAACTGAGACAAAGGCGGGAGCATTATCCTTCTCGTTGCTGGTGTGTCTCAGTGCCTAGGACAGGAGCAGACATGCAAAAAGGGAGAGAAGCTCATAATTGAAAATCATTTGCCTTTACAGACACTTTGGAAAACAGTTCAGCTGTTTTGTATAAAGTTAAATGTTAGCTTACCATGTGACTCAGCCATCCCATTCTTCGGCATTTGCCCAAGTGAAACGAGAAGCTGTATTCACACAAAAGCTTGTACGTGGATGTTTATAGCGATTTTACTCACAGTTGCTTAAAACTGGAAACAATCCAAAAGCCCCACTGGCACGTGGTATTGGCTACTGTGTGGATTGTGGGATGGAATACTACCCAACGGTAAAAAGGAACAAATAGCTGATACAAAAAAATATGTATCTTAAAAGCAGTGTGCTTAAGTGAAAGAAGTCAGACACAAAGGCTATATATCGTATGATTCTACTTATATGAAAATCTGGAAAAGGCAAGGCTATAGGTTGCCGAGGCCGGGGGAGGGGGAGAGTTAACTAATAGGCTGAAGGAGTTTTGTGGGTGATGGAACAGTTCTAGATCTTGATTGTGGTAGTGGTCATAAAATATTGTACATTTGTCAAAATGTGCATTACTGGCCAGGCGCGGTGGCTCACGCCTGTAGTCTTAGCACTCTGGGAGGTCGAGGCGGACGGATTGCTCGAGGTCAGGAGTTCAAAACCAGCCTGAGCAAGAGTGAGACCCTGTCTCTACTATAAAGAGAAAGAAATTAATTGGCCAACTAATATATATAGAAAAAATGAGCCGGGCATGGTGGCGCATGCCTGTAGTCCCAGCTACTCGGGAGGCTGAGGCAGGAGGATCGCTTGAGCCCACGAGTTTGAGGTTGCTGTGAGCTAGGCTGACGCCATGGCACTCACTCTAGCCTGGGCAACAAAGTGAGACTTTGTCTAAAAAAAAAAAAAAAAATGTGCATTACTGTGAACTAAGACGGTTCAAAACAAAGCCCCCAATCTCGTAGGAGTTTCATTCCAATGGGGGTAGATAGAAAGTAAGTAACAGGAGCAACAGTCAAAACTCACATTTAAGGCCGGGCACGGTGGCTCAAGCCTGTAATCCTAGCTCTCTGGGAGGCCGAGGTGGGCGGATCGTTTGAGCTCAGGAGTTCAAGACCAGCCTGAGTAAGAGCGAGACCCCATCTCTACTATAAATAGAAAGAAATTAATTGCCCAACTAATATATAGAAAAAATTAGCCAGGCATGGTGGCGCATGCCTGTATCCCAGCTACTTGGGAGGCTGAGGCAGCAGGATTGCTTGAGCCCAGGAGTTTGAGGTTGCTGTGAGCTAGGCTGACGCCACGGCACTCACTCTAGCCTGGGCAACAAAGTGAGACTCTGTCTCAAAAAAAAAAACCTCACATTTATTTGGAGCACAGTAGCACTTCTCACACGCCCTGTCATTTAATCTTCACGGCACTCTCATGACATAGGTGTTGTAGTCCCCACTTTCCGGATGAGGCAGTTCAAGCCCAGAGAGGTTAAGTGACCTGTGAGAGCCCACACAGCTACAGTGGAGGAGAGAGAAACAAAAGCCACGGGGTCTGACTGCAGAGCTCATGTTACCACCAGCGACAATATGCGGTTCCCCAGCTCCCAGTGAGATGTGACACCAAATAATAGTTCTCAAACCATAGATGATCCTTGGACAGTTAAGAACAAATGTTAAACCGGAACACGCGATGCTTGCAACGCATCGAGGGAGCCAGCAGGTGGCGCCAGGAGACCGCGGGGCTGCTTGTTTTGCAGACGTGCCTGCACGTCCCAGCGTGCCCCGGAAGTCGACGCGGAAGCAGAGCTGCAGGTGCGTGTCTTCCCCGCCTCCCAGGACCCTTCTAGGGTGTTTGCAGGACTCGCAGCTGTGCCGCTGCAGTCTGCGGTATTGAAGAGAACCCTCGCCACCCCCAACCCACGCACGTGCTACCGTTCTTGCCGCCAGAATTGTGTTTGCCCTTGTTTCACTGGTTTGCATTTAGGTGCTGCATCATACCCATTTGAGTACACGCTGCCTACCTGTTTTAATACCGGCGGGGGGCAGGGCGGCCAGTCATCCCTCCCCATTAACAGGGTGGCCAGGAGCTAGCCTGTTTTTCTGGGTGACTTTCCTGGGCTTCTTGGGCAAACCCATTCCCCTCTCTGGGCGTCAGTTTCCCCATTTGTAAAATGAGGGCATGGCTTGTCGTTTCCAAATTTGGTTGTGGCATGTGAATTCCCAGGTGAGAGTTCTTTCAAAATTCAGAAATTTGGGCGTGGAGCGCAGGCATCTGGGTTTTTGCAAGCTAGCCAGCTGATTGTGATGCACAGCCAGGTGTGGGAGACCCTGGACCAAATTGTCCCCAGGGGTCCCCTCCAGCTTTACTGTCCTCTACTTCCTTTCTAGGACATGGATTTAATTTTTAAGATGGCAACTTAGGAATGTTGCTATGGAACCACTTTGATGAACAGTTTTGCACTGGGGACAGAACCTGGGCCATCTCTTTGCCTTGCCGGTGACGTCCATTTGTTTCCTGTGGGGAAACAGGATGGACAGATTCCTGGTGAAGGGGGCTCAGAGGGGCCTTTTGGGAAAAGGGGTGGAGCAAGAGCAGACCGGAGAGGTGCCAGTCATGTTGGGAGATGAGGAAAGCGCAAGGAAGAGGCCCAGGAGAGAGACCCCGGGGAGTGGAGTCCACGTGGAAGGCCCCAGCTGGCGGCACATTCGCGCGGAAGGCCTGGACTGCAGCTACGCCGTCCTGTTTGGCAGAGCCGAGGCGGACGAGATTCTCCGAGAGCTGGAGAAAGAAGTGGAATATTTTACAGGTAAGCAGAGCACTCTGTGCGTGTGTTGGAAGGCGTGTTTGATAAAACTAATGATCTTCTGTTTGGAGAAAGCTGAACTCAGGAGCCGTTGATTACCGATGGGTTCAGTAATGGATTCAACAAATGTTCTCTGTGCACCTCTGGGCGCACCGTGTTACCCTAGGTGCTTGGGATACAAACTACAAAAATACAGGCTTGTCTGTCTCTTGGGGAGCTGACAGCTGACAAAAGTGAATATCCACCTGGCTACTGATTGGCGCCACCAGGGAAAGTTAAAAACAAAAATCATGCAGGGTTCTACCAATTGAATCAGAATAGCTAGGAGGTGGGCATCAGTGTTTTCAAAAAGCTTCCAGGTGATTCTAATGTGCGACCAGGGTTGAGAATCACTGGTCTCGAAGGGGAGATGGC
Organism: Mirza zaza; assembly: GCA_008750895.1. Classification (NCBI taxonomy): domain Eukaryota; kingdom Metazoa; phylum Chordata; class Mammalia; order Primates; family Cheirogaleidae; genus Mirza; species Mirza zaza. The sequence goes on from VSMD01043913.1 coordinate 203,939, forward strand.
AGATAACCAGGTAATTCCTCTGTACCTGTGGTTCTCAACGTCCTCTGCAGGATTGTTGCTTGTCAAAACTGATCGCTGGGCCTCACCCCTGCAATTTTATGTCTAAGGAGTTTCTAAGCGATGCAGATGCTTCCGGTTGGGGGACCGCACTTTGAAAACTGCTGCTCTCCCCTGTGACGAGTACACAGGGACCCGGTCAAGCATTTCGGAAGGTGTAGAAAAACCCACAGGAGACCCCAGCCTGTAGCCTGCGCGTGTGAGCCCCACCTTCCATGGAGCCATAGGCCCTTAGTCCTCACAGTTGGCAAAACCACCCTAGTGTGTAAACTAACTTCATCGTCCTCTTTATCTGCTCCCGTTGTAGTTAAGGCAATTAAGTTACAACATTTAATTTTAAAAATAGCCTGGGACTCTGTTTCTCTAAGTGTAGGACAAGAGTCACTGTTCTTGAAAATTTGGGGCAGTCGACATTTTCATGAAATCTGAAGGGAAAAAACTGGGGGCAAACCACAATAACTTTTGAAGAGGGGTCCTCGGCAGGGCGTTAAATCACGTTGAATGACACCAGGAAATGTTCTTCCTGTTTTACTTCCCTTCCAATCCTGAATACTCACCTGCCTGGATCTCTGGGGGGCTCGAGAGGGATGGAAGTGCCTTGTTTCGTCTGCACAGGTGCGCTGGCCAGGGTCCAGGTGTTCGGGAAGTGGCACAGTGTGCCAAGGAAGCAGGCGACGTACGGCGACACTGGGCTGACCTACACGTTTTCAGGCCTTACGCTGTCTCCTAAGCCGTGGATCCCAGTTCTGGAGCGTGTCCGGGATCGTGTCTCTGGGGTGACTGGACAGACTTTCAACTTCGTGCTTGTCAACAGGTGACGCCCTACCTGTTCAGTGGACTAAATTTTATAAAGCTTCACGTCTCCTCCAAAAAGAAGGGTTTAGAATCCCACCCTATTTTGTTCCTTTGTACAACAAATCATTCTTTGGTGCACAAAGGGGTGTGATCGTGGCACGGCGCCAGCAAAGCCAGTCTTCTTGGCGCTCGAAGGCTGACGAACTCCTGAACAAACAGCTGAACAAGATAATTTCAGACAGTGAGAACTGCCCCGAAGAAAATTAAATAGGCTGATTTGGCTGAGAATGGCTGAGAGGAAGGGGTTTGGGTTTGGGGTGGGGTTTCTCAGTGGCAGCATTACTAACGTTTGGGGCCAGATCTTTCTTTGTTGTGGGGTCTGCCTTGTGCATTGTAGGATGCTGAACACATCCCTGTTCTCCATCCCTAGCGTCTGTCCCCTGGGGGCAGAATCGCCCTGGTTGAGAACCCTAGGAATAGGGTGGCTAGAGGAGGGCGTCTGAGGCAGTGACATTTGAGCATGATGATAACGAAAGGGAGGCCATGAGCCACAGACATCTGGAGGAAGAACAGAGGGGAGCTTGGAGTGTCTGTGGAGCAGAAATCCTGCTGCTATGGCCAGAAAGCAGTCAAGAGGGCCAAAAGGGTATGAGATGAGCTCAGGTGGGCAGGGGCCAGGATGCCCAAGGACTGTGGACTTTATTCTAAGTGTAGGGAGAAATCATTTTATGTGATAATGGTTTACATGTGCAAATCAGGGAAAGTCATGATTTTAGCTTTTGGTGTTAGTTTTAAACATGAACAAATAGGACTATGGAATAGTGAAGATGCTTCAGGGTCGACTCATGTATAGAAGCAGCTAAGGACCCCCAGCCCTTCCAGATACACAGCAGGGACCGCCGTTTCACACTTAAGAAAACAAGGAGTCTGCAGCGTGGGTGAGTTATGGAACGGGGTCATTTTTATGAGCTGTGCTCGTTCTCTGGTGGCAGGTACAAGGATGGCTGTGACCACATTGGGGAGCACCGAGATGATGAAAGGGAACTGGCTCCTGGAAGCCCCATTGCCTCTGTCTCCTTTGGTGCCTGCAGAGACTTCATCTTCCGGCATAAGGACTCTCGAGGGAAAAAGCCCTCCCGCAGGGTGGAGGTGGTCAGGCTGCAGCTGGCCCACGGAAGTTTACTCATGATGAACCACCCGACCAACACTCACTGGTATCACAGTCTTCCCGTCCGAAAGAAGATTCTGGCTCCACGGGTCAATTTGACTTTCCGTAAAATTCTGCCTACTAAGAAATAAAGACGTTTTTAATGGTTAGTACTTCTGTTTTCACCTTTTCCCTTTCTACAAGGGAGCTGGCATTTCCTTTAGCAACAGGGAACATAGAAAAGGTTTAACCAAAGGGTAGGGCTTGTTACATAACAATGCAGAATTCAGAAAGAGGATGTTTGTATCAAATCAGTAAATGGTGTAAGAATACCAGTTGATTTTTTTCCTAACAAAATGATTCTTTTATTGCTATAATACACAGCAGATACAAAAGTACCTTTAGCAAATACTTAAATCAGCACTTATTATGGAATAAGCTACTAGTCTAACTGAAGTTTTCTCAAAAAGAAGCTTACTTTGTAAATAATTTAATACTAGAAATCAGATTATTTGGCTGCTACTTAATGCCTAATAATTTACAAAATGAGGAAGTCAGCTTTAAGAAGTCAGGTTAAGAGCCTTTGCACAGATATTTTTCACATTTACTATCTTGGCTCAAACCCTGGCTTCTGACCAAAGAAAGATCTGCTTACAGCCACATGTTCAAAGGCTTATCCCCTTTCATCTATCTCTGTAATAGCAGATTTCAGAGAGTAGGCAGTGGCAGAACAGCAGTTACTCAAAGCTACAACTTTGCAGTGCACTCTAAGGTCACACAATTGGGCGTTTTCCACCAGACTTGGGTATAACAGGTGTGTTTATTTCAGCATCAAAGCCAAGGTCAGAGTGGGCAGCGATGACTGGATTAGACGGTTCAAGCTGCTCCTTTCACACTGATACCCGTGGCCTGGAGAACCTTCACAGTTCATTCTACTGGGAGTGACAGTTACTGAGGCCTCAGGATGCGCCGGGGGCCCTGTGGAATGGTGATCACCGGGGCTTCTTGCACTCCGAGCCGACACCAAGGCATTGTCAGGAAGTGGCCACCAGCTCGCCTCCAGCACAGGAAGCACAGTTCTTAGCCTCACCTCAGGTGACCTTTTGGAAAGATCTGATTCCAAATCTTACTGAGTTTGAATTTGGTATCCTTTTTTTATAGAATTAAAAATCTAGCTAAAACATAAGTAACTACTACGTCATCATAATTCCTTGGGCCCTGGATTACATCCACGAGGGAGGAAAACGCTCAGCATACCCTCTATTAGGCTACTGGAGATGATGAATAGATTTAGAATATGGACCTATAACAAAATGACAGTCCTAGATGTCAGCTGTAGTTATGAGTTTTAAAGTCAGAAGCGGCTTTCTTTTTGTGGAAAGCACTGGATTTTGGAGGTCATCGAGTCTAACCTTTCCCTTTACAAATGAGGAAACTGAGGTCTAGAAGATAATCAGTGCCCTTCCTTCCTAAACCAGCTTGCAACTCAAGACAGGGATTGTCTTTTTACACAGCCCAAAGCTCCTACTCATAAAGTTTAAGAGCTCTGCACAGGCGATAAATAGATGATAACAACCGTCCACTGTGGATCCTTGTATAATAGTTTTCTACAGAGCGGAGGAATCATAGGTGTTGCATGGATACTGCTCAATTCTGGCTGTTCACATAGTTTTATAATATTCTATCATTACATCTTTTAGCCCAGTATACAAAAGATAATAGCAACAAGTAAGCACTTACTTACAACTGACAAAAAGTAGTGAAAGAATTTCCCCAGGGGAAAGATTTGGCAGATAAGCCTTTACGACATATTAAGAATCCAAAGATTAGAAAAGGCATACAAAAAAGGGAAAAGAGGTGTTCTTTAGGCATCTTTTAACTGTCCCTTTGTTACCCTTTGAGTAACTTGGAAGGACCATTTCAGAGTGCATGTGCTACCAAAGCAATCAAAAATGAAAGGCACTTTTTCCTTCTAAATTGTTGCCTTTAATAGTTTCACTAATTCTCTTCGACAGTTTTTATGGGCCTGCTTATTAAAAATAAAAGATCTATGCTGAGACGTCAGAGGATTAGACAAAGGTACCTCCCCTCTGAGAACACCTGACATATCACAATGTGGAAAAGGTGGCTTCCGGAATCTGCTTTTTACCTGCATCAGATGAATAAAAAGACGCTCTACACATAATGAATGCTTTCCCACCTCGACGCTCCTCCCAGCGCACGCCAGCGGAGCTGTTCGGGGAACCTGATTTGGTACAAGTTGGGGCCACCGGCTCCCGCGTGGAGCCTGCTCTTAGAACACACTGGAAAGCTGAAGGGCTCTACTGGGGCTGCTTGTGCACACACAGCACGGTTCTGCTTTTGTCCTGGGCAGTTGTGACAGTGCCATCAGCTCTAGCTTCGGGGCTGAGGCACAGTCATTCTTCAGACTTGTACTCCTGACTCGGGTGCTGCACCCTGGAGAGGACGCGCTCGTAGAACAGCAGGTACGCGCTGGAGGACAGGACCTCCTGCAGGCTGGCCTTGCGGACGGCGTCATCAGAGACCCACAGCCACTGGTTGCTGGTTGAGAGGGGGTTCTTGGCTGAAGGCGGGGACCGTCGGTAAGTGACAAAGTGTCCAGAGTGCATGTCTCCGTGGTGGACGACAACTGCCATCAGCCGGAAGAGGTATGTGGATGAGCTGAATGATAGAACAAATGCCAGTGGTTTACAGATACGATAATAAAGGCTTCACAGGCAGAAGCAGAATCCTAGATGTTAACAAGGGATTGAGACAATGGTACATCCACACAATACCATGCAACATCATGATACAATTCCATATTTACTGGCATGGCAAGATGTCTGTTCTATAAGTATACGTGTATTGTATTTATATGGATATTTGTATCACATGAGTACACATGTACAGGTATATTGTGTGTATGTGTGTACACACACTGGATATAGTGGATGACTCTAAAAATTTAATTGGTTTTCTCTAGGTGGTATCCCAAGAAGTTTAAAATTTTTCTCTCTATCCTTTATACATACATACTTATATACACATATGTATATGTAAATTATATGTGCTTTTTATTTTTAAAGTGAGTTCCATGTTGGACAAAAATAATTGAGAATGTGTAATAGTGAAATTCTACCATAAATTAAAGAAAAAATGAATCTCTAAATTTTCATTCATTCATTTCTGTGAAAAGCTAATTTTAGAAACGAAGAGAAGTTGCAGCCGAATAAAGAACACGCTTCACCTGTAGTCAGGAATGACTGGGAGCGGGAAGGGCACCGGAGCTGGCAGGGATGGCAGTAATGACGGGGAGCAGGCGCCATTCATAAAAATTTGTGTTTTGGGGGCCCCTGGCTGATTCACAACTGCAGGAGAAAAAGGTCAGAGTGAGTGAAAACTAGCGGTGGCTCTGGGTAAATAAAACATGGTTTTGGTCACCTTGGAAAGTAACTTGGAAGGCTACAAAGCAAAAAAAATACTTCATTTTGTATTATATTGATTCATAATATTTCCTACCTTTTTGTTCCTGACTGCCCTAATCTCAAATAGGAAAAGCACATCTAGCTCCAGGTCTACCGCTAGCCTTGTCGACTTTGTGAATCTTTGAGGTTCTCATCCCTCTTTGCTAACAACATGTATCAAAGTTAAGCACTAATTTACTGGCTTTTGACCTAAACCAAGGTTTCTTAACCTTGGCATTATTAATATTTTGGGCTGGATCATTTTCTTCGTTGTAGGGGATGTGCTATACATTATAGGGTATTTGGCAGCTTCCCTGGCCTCTCCCCACGAGATGCCAGCAGCACCCCTCCCCACGGTTTTGACAACCAAAAGTGTCAACAGACATTGTCCAATGTTCCCTGGGAGGCAAAACTGCTCTGTGTTGAGAACCACGGATCTAAACATTCTCTTTGCTTTCATTCTGTCAGCTTCTAAGAATACCAACACGAACAGAATTAATAAATGTTTATGGGTGTAGAGAAAATAATTGAGATGATATTTACATGTCTTTTCCTTTCAAATGTCATATTTGGGGACCTTTATGTAGCAAGTAGTTCACTGTTGGCATCTTTAACCACAGCCAGCATGCTCTGAACTACAGTGGACCTGTACCTCAGTCCAGGAGAGGAGGAAGCTAGGGTGAAGAGGTCTTTGTTGTTTTGGGGGGTTTGTTTGGTTTTGTTTTAATGAGATGGGGTCTCACTATGGTGTCTAGGCTGGTCTTGAACTCCTGGGCTCAAGTGGTCCTCCTGCCTCAGGGGCAGGAGTAGCTGGGACTACAGGCATGCACCACCATGCTCAGCTAATTTTTTCTATATATATTTTTAGTTGTCCAGCTAATTTCTTTCTTTTTTTTTTTTTTTTTTTTTTAGTAGAGATAGGGTCTTCCTCTTGCTGAGGCTGGTCTCGAACTCCTGAGCTCAAACGATCTGCCTGCCTCGGCCTCCCAGAGCGCTGAGATTACAAGTGTTAGCCACCGCGCCTGGCCTTACGATATCTTTAAAAACCTGCCCCAACACTCCATCTCCCATTTGCTGTCTGCCTTTGACCAATCATTTAACTGTGTGGAGCCTCAATTTCCTCATAAGACTGGGGGTAAGGACAGCTGCCTGCCTGAACTGGGACCCAATTCAATGATTAACCTCAGATGAGGACAGTAATGGAATTAGATAAATAGTTCAGTAAAGAAGTCATAGCAACCTAAATAAGATGTTCAATGATCTTCCACCAGGACATGTCCTTCCCTCATTTCCTGTATAAATGAGATGACTGTATCGGGAGAAAAAAAAAAAAAAGACAAAAAATTCACTGGAATAAGCCAATTATCACTTAGTCAAAAGATCAGAGAGCAAGACTGCAATCATAGGCTTTTCTCCCTATACCTTTTTCATCTGTAATAAAGTTTTAAAAACTCTACATCTCATTACTATGTAATTTTAATCTGCTTTTAAGAAATCTTCCCTCTTCCACCCCCAATCCTGCTGTTCTCAAGAATTTAAGCAACCATTGTACAAGCCTTGCACTCATGTCATAAGGGACCCAGAAGGTGGTTGATGCCAAATTGCTTTTCTCTGTGCGGAACATTCCTGATGTGTCGGCACACACCTGGTTTGGGGGCCGCTGGCCCATCCTGCAGTTCCAACACGGGCCCTGGGTTCTCATGCAGTTTAGGGTTGTGCTGACTGGGTTTGTGTCCTAGGAGGTGGTACTTGTAGATGTCCATCATTAGGAATTCATTGAACTGCACGTGCTCGTGCCGTTTCAGGGGCGTGCCATGGCTGGACCAGCTCAGCCGCTGCAGGTGGATGCAGAGACACTGAGGGAGCTGCAGGTGGGACAGAAACCGGAAAGAACGAGTCATTTCAGGAGCAGGACACACGCAGTCCTCAAAAGCAAAGCCAACGAGGTGTGTGGCGTGGGCTTACCTTCCCTAGTTTTAACTGTTTAACAAACGTGGTCCTCTGGTGTTCCACCTTTTCCCCGCTCACGGTTCCCTTTGCTTCAATCTGAAATAAGAGAAACATTTCTCTGCAGAAATTCCTGACACAGGTCATCTATGGAGAGCTGCAGATCAGGTTGATGTTATAGTTGCATTCAGTTGGCACTTAACTGCTACCTGCTGGAATGAACTCAGCTGCTGGATTATTTGTGGGTTCTTTTCCCTGATCCCTCTCGGTCATTAAATAACAGTAACAGTATAGGGAAGAGAAAATGAAGAATGAACACTGAAACTCTGACACTAGCATGTAATCCATTTTGTCCTCTGTCTTCAAAAATTCTGTTATACACAGTTTCTCTTGATTCAGAGGGTGAGATTTAATTACTTAGGGGTTCAGGCAGGTAGCATAGGTAAAAAGAGATGAGACAAATGAGATTGGAAGGGACTACAGCCAGTTGGAGAGGGCAGGTCTCATCTCAAAGCATGACATTCAAATTTTTTCTTTAAACACTCTGTAGAGGAAACAAAACTCAACTGGGAAAGAGAGGTGGTCCATGGGCTGCCAATTTCCAAATGAAGTTAGGTGGAATGGTGGTGGCTGAAAAGATCCACTGGCTACAGTCAGAAGAGCTCAGGGCCAGCGGTGTGAGAGGCGCTTTCCAGGCGCACACAGGTCAGCTGGGAGATGACATTTGGGGTTCAAGGCATACCTTTGTACAGTTGTCACATACGACATCCCGCACTGATTCTGATGAGATGAAGTGGTGAAGGCAGTGGTCCAGGGTCAGTGGGTGACCCTACAGCATGAGAAGAAGAAAACCATTACAATTCAAAGAAGAGCTACACTGAAACTGTTGACAGATGGCAGTGTGAGTCCTAAGGCTTTGTTCTGGCATAGGTAGGCAATGAAGTTGCACAGACACAACTGGATGTTTCCTGAACAAATGTGGGTCTCAAAGCACCCCAGACTGCTATTACTGACATCCAAAACTATGGGGACATAACATCGCAGAAAATGATGAACTTCCATGCTGTTTTAGATAGCTTAGAATTTCAGGGGCGTGTGTGTGTGTGTGTGAGTGTGTGTGTTCAAAAAGCCAAAATTTCTGCAGCAAGAGAAAAACCATCCACTTTCCCCTCCCCCATAATCAGGCCATGTTAGCACACATTAAGGTTAAGACAGGGTTTAACCAACCATGTGTCTCAATAACACATAGGACCTGAGCCACATAAAATGCCTTTCAGGTTGAAATATCTCCAAAACAAACCAAAAATAAACCATGGATCAGTACATACCCATGTGGCAGCTGGAATACTTAGTGAAAGGCTATCAAAAGTATCAAATCGAACAGGACTCTAAAAAAAAAAATTACAGAAAATCCAGAAAGGACTCAGGTTAGATTCAAAACTTTAAAGATGGGAATATATATGACTATGAGATAGTTTCCTATTTAGATGTCCAACATTAACATAATAAAACGTAATGTTCTTGGAGGCAAATTCTATTAAAAACAACCTTATAAACACAAGAGGTGCAATAATACTAAAAGACAGCTTGGAAAAACTAAGATTATATAGCTGACCCCAGCAATTTTGGGATTTTATCCTAAGGAAAAAACCATGGACATAACTATAAGAATAACCATCAACATTATTTATAACAGCAGAAATCTGAATATAGTCATATGTATCTTAACAACGGGAATACATTCTGAGAAATGCATCTCAGTTGATACCGTCGTCGTGCGAACATCACAAAGGTTACACAAACCTCGATGGTATTGTCTATTGCTCCCAGGCTACAAACATGTACAGCATGTCACTGTACTGACTACTGTAGGCACTGTAACACAATGGTTAGTGTTTGTGTATGTAAACATATCTAAATCTAGACAGGCACAGTACATACATGTGAGTATAATCCTATGGGACCACCACCATGTATGCAGTCCATTGTTGACTGAATGTTGTTATGTGGCACGACTTTCAACTTCCCTAGAGTAGAAACTTCCAGGGAATGATTAAATAAATTATAGCATGTCTATAGACTAGAATACTATATTAAAAATAATGTAAGGCTGGGCGCGGTTGCTCATGCCTGTAATCCTAGCACTCTGGGAGGCCAAGGAGAGCGGATTGCTCGAGGTCAGGAGTACGAAACCAGCTTGAGCAAGAGTGAGACCCTATCTCTACTATAAATAGAAATTAACTGGCCAACTAATATATATATAGAAAATTAGCCAGGCATGGTGGCACATGCCTGTAGTCCCAGCTACTCGAGAGGCTGAGGCAGGAGGATTGCTTGAGCCCAGGAGTTTGAGGTTGCTGTGAGCGAGGCTGACGCCATGGCACTCACTCTAGCCTGGGCAACAGAGCGAGACTCTGTCTCAAAAAAAAATAAAAATAAAAAAATAATGTAGTAGAAAAATGTATGATTATGTTGAAAGATGTTCATGTTATATTACTAATTGCAAAAAAAGCAGATGATAAGATAGAGTAAGAGTTCCTGCTTTTGGTGATGGCAGATTAGCTTGGCTAGACTAATCTTTGGGATAATGATTGTAAAATCTGGACCAAAACAAAACGAAACTTTTTGAGTGACTGGAAAGCTACCAAAAGCAAGCAGAAATTAAAAAGAAGTTGAGGCCGGGCGCTGGTGGCTCACGCCTGTAATCCTAGCACTCTGAGAGGCCAAGGCGGGGGGATTGCTCGAGGTCAGGAGTTCAAAACCAGCCTGAGCAAGGGTGAGACCCCATCTCTACTATAAATAGAAAGAAATTAATTGGCCAACTAATATATATAGAAAAAATTAGCCGGGCATGGTGGCGCATGCCTGTAGTCCCAGCTACTCGGGAGGCTGAGGCAGCAGGATTGCTTGAGCCCAGGAGTTTGAGGTTGCTGTGAGCTAGTCTGACGCCATGGCACTCACTCTAGCCTGGGCAACAAAGTGAGACTCTATCTGAAAAAAAAAAAAAAAAAAAAGAAGTTGACTTGGAATTCCATGGGTGAGATTTGAATGTTTGTGTTTTTTGCCCAGTCTTGGCAGTGCTGGGTGGCAAAAAGCAGTAGCATCAGAAGACCAAGTTCAGGACTGATAGAGACTATGGGAAATCACAGAAAGAAGAGAGCCATAGAGAGAACTAGCCTCAAAATTCACATATGAACTCTGGCTAATTCCAGGATTAACCACTGGACCACACATGCACCGGGAAGACTCCAGAGGGGTCTTCTCTCCTGGGTCTTCTCTCCTGGATCTGCCACTCCAGGCAAAAAGTAGCACCTGGAAGCTAAAAAAACTGAGCACAGATTTTCAGTTTGGAGTTTGAGCCCCAGCCAGCTTAACTGCTTGCCACAACAAAGTTCATTTTTCTTCAGAAAAACATAACGGAATCCAGAGTCTCTACTACAATGACAAGTATGCAATAAAAAATTACTAGACATATAAAGAAAGAGGAAAATGTGACCCATGGTGAAGCAAAAGAGAGATGATCTTGTTGTTGAAAGTAGCATACAAGGACTTCCTAGATGTATTACACATATGGTCAAGAACATAAAGGAAAATATATAGTTGTAGTGGATGGACAAATGGAGAATCTCAGCAGGGAAATGCAAACTACTAAAAAGAAGGAAATGGAAACTCTACAACTAAAAAGAATAATTAAAATGAAATATTTGCTGGACAGGCAGAGACTGGAGATAGAAAAAGTGAATTTGAAGATAGGTCAATATAAATAATTTAATTTGAAGAACACAGAGAAAAAAGATTGAAGAAAAATGAACAAGACCTCAATGACCTGTAGGATAGTATCAAGTGGACTAACAAGTAGAGAATGGGCATAAAATCTTTTTTGAAAAAATAATGGCCAAAAATGTTCTAAATTTGGTGAAAACTATAAATGTAAAGATTTAAGAAACTCAGCAAGCCCTAAGTAGAGTACATACTAAGAAAACCATATGTGGCCAGGCGCGGTGGCTCACGCCTGTAATCCTAGCACTCTGAGAGGGCAAGGCGGGAGGATCACTCTAGGTCAGGAGTTCGTAACCTGCATGAGCAGGAGCGAGACCCTGTCTCTATTAAAAAAACAAAGAAATTAATTGGACAACTAAATATATATAGAAAAAATTAGCCGGGCATGGTGGCGCATGCCTGTAGTCCCAGCTACTCAGTAGGCTGAGGCAGCAGGATTACTTGAGCCCAGGAGTTTGAGGTTGCTGTGAGCTAGGCTGACGCCATGGCACTCTAGCCCGGGCAACAAAGTGAGACTCTGTCTCCAAAATAAATAAATAAATAAAATAAAATAAAATACAAAGATAGGTCAAAAATAGGTGAACAGATAGAGATATACCAAAGAAACACTAGTTAGATGAAAATGAATCATTCAAATAGACTTCAAGGAGTCTCATCAGAGACGAAGAGGGACATTTTATCATGACAATAAGAGTCAACTCATCATAATATATGTGCTTGTAACCAATAACAGAGTTTTAAAAAATCCAGCAAAAACAGAACTAAAGAAAGAAAGAAATTATAGCAACCATTTAAGAAAGAAATAATACCAATATTAAACAAAATCTTTCAGGAAACAGAGGAGGGAACACTTCCCAGCTTATTTTATGAGGCTAACATAATAACAAAACCTGACAAAACCATGACAGGAGAAAAAAAACTTTAAGACTAATATTTCTCATAAATACAGACACTAATATCCTTTAGGAAATATTAGCAAATCAAATCCAGTAATATATCAAGAGAATAAAACATCACAATCAAGTGGGGTTTATCCCAGAAAAGCAAGGCTAGTTTAACTTTAGAAAAATCAATCACCATAATTTACCATGTTAACAGAATAAAAGAATAAAATATGATCATCCTGATAGATGCAGAAAAAGCATGACAAAGTTCTGTCACTATTAATTATAAAAACTCTCATCAAACTGGGAACAGATGGGAACTTCCTCAGTATGATAAAGGGGTATACTAAAACCCAGAGCTAATATAATAATTATGAAACACCAACTACTTATTTCAGAAGATCTGAACATGGCAAGGATGTCTGCTATCACCACTCTTATTTGACTTTGTACCAGAGCTCTTAGGATAATAAGGTAAAGAAAAAATAAGCATAAAGATTGGAAAGAAAGAACTAAAACTATTTCCATTCACAAGCAACATAATTGTTTACATAATCATAAGGAATCTACAACAAAACTAGAATAAATAAATTTTTGCAAGATCTCAAGATACAAGGTCGATATACAAACAACTGTATTTTTATATACTAGTGGCAAATCATTGGAAAATAAAAAATTTTTAATTCCATTTACAATAGCATCAGAACATAAATAAAATGCGATGAAAAAATAAAAGAGATCAATAGTCAACTTATAGATTAAAAAATATATTAGACATATCAAGGAATTATACTGTATGAAGTTTATTTTAAAAAAACAGTCAACACATTAGTCATCAAGGTAAATGTCAATCAAAATCACAATGACACAGCAAAGGAAATAATCAACAAAATGAAAAGGTAACCTATGGAACATGAAAAAATATTTACAAACTATATAGCAGATAAAGGGTTAATACCCAAAATGTATAAGGAACTCATAAAAGTCAACAGCAAAAAACCAAGTAGTGCAATTAAAAAATGTGCAAAGGACCTCAACAGACATTTCTCCAAAAAAGGCATGCAAATGGCCAACAGGTATATGAAAAGGTGCTCAACATCACTACTCATCAGGGCAATGCAAATCAAAACTACAATGAGCTATTACCTCACATCTGTTAGGATGACTATATCAAAAAGATGAGGTAACAAGTGTTGGCAAGGGTGTTGGAGAAAAGGCAACTCTTCTACACTGTTGGTGGGACGTAAACTGGTACAGCCATTATGGAAAACAGTACAGAGGTTCCTCCAAAAGCTAAAAACAGAACCAGCATAGGATCCAGCAATTCTACTTCTGGGTCTATATCCAAAGGAAATGAAATCAGGAACTCAAAGAGGCACCCACACCACAATGTTCATTGAAGCATTATTCACGATTGCCAAGCTATAGAAGCTAAATGTCCACAGACAGATGAATGGATAAAGAAATGTAGTATATACATACAATGAAATATTATTTATTTCTAAAAAAAAAAAGAAATCCTGCCATTTGTGACAACATGGATGAACCTAGAGGACATCAAATGCTAATGAAATAAGCCAGGCAGAGAAAAACAATACTATAGGATCTCATTCTAGAAAAGTCAAACTCACAAAAGCAGAGAGTACAATGGTATTGGCCGAGGGGTGCAGGGTGGGGAATGGGAAGATGTTGGTCAAGGGTACAAGAGATAAAATGAATAAGTTCTGGGAATCTAATCCACAGCATGGTGACTACAATTCATAATTGTATACAAGTTTGTACTCCTTAATTATATTCAATTTTTATTTGTCAATTATACCTCAATAAAGCTAAGGGGAAAAAAACCACAGTGAGCTAGCACTTCATACCTACTAGGATGGCTAAAGTCAAAAAGTCAGATATTGTAAGTGTTGGGGAGGCTGTGAAGAAATTGGAACCCCTCATGCTGGTGGGAATGTAAAATGGTACAGCCACTTTGGTAAATAGTCTGGCAGTTCCTCAAAAGGTTAAACATAGAGTTACCATAAGAGCTAGCAACTCTACTCCTAGGTATACACTCAACTGAAACAAAAACGTATGTCCACATAAAAACGTGTACGTAAATACTCACAGCAACATTATTCTTAATAGCCAATAAGTGGAAACAATCCAAATTATTTCCCATCACGGATGAGTAGATAAACAAAATGTGTTATATTCATACAATGCTGTATTCTTTGGTAATAAACAGGAATGAAGTACTGATATATGCTACAATGTGGAAGAACCTTGAATATTATCCTGAGTGAAAGAAGCCAGACACAAAAGGCCACATATGGTATGATCCCATTTCTATGAAATGTCCAGAACAGGCAAAGCCATAGAGACAGAGAGTAGCTTAGTGGTTGCCAGGTGATCGGGGGATGGCGAGACAGGGAGAGACGGCTAACGGGTGTGGGTTTGGGGGCAGGGGGAGGTAATGAAAATGTTCTAAAATTGATTAAGGTGACTGTTGCACAATTCTCTACTTTTGTATAATGTTGTAAATTTTCCATAATAAAAAATTATTTTAAAACTGCAAAAAAAAAAAAAAAACCCAGCCCTAGAATCTATTGTGTCTACTGTGAGCATAGACCCAACCTTAGCACTTGAAATCCTGCCAGTCCACAATAGGTCTGCTGGTCTTGGTGCAGAAGATGACATCTGAGGATCAAATGACCTGTTGGCACTGACCAAAGCGGGGTGGTCAGTCCACTAAGTGTGCAGAGCCCAGGCAATCACAAATGCCATTGACCGATGTCAGCCCACACTCCCTGGGTCCTCTCATGAACCCTACACCTTAAAAGAAAACCTTGCCGGGAAACATCAAGTATTGGTATCGTATTTACCTGGTGTTCACAGTGTTTGCAGACCATATTACTAGTGAGTCTTCCATGAAAAGGATGTTGAGACTTCCAGTGATTGGACGTGGGATGAGGTGACCCTGGAATACAAAACATCTTTTGATATGTCACTTGTAGCCCTTTGGCACCAACCTCAAAATTCACCCTCCTTTTTAGTATATACTCCCTTCAGTAGAAACTCCCTTTTGGGAAAAAATGTTCTTTTTCTTTTTTTAAAACAGAGTCTCACTCTATCCTGGGCTAGAGTGCCATGGCGTCAGCCTAGCTCACAGCAACCTCAGACTCCTGGGCTCGAGCAATCCTGGTGCCTCAGCCTCCCAAGTAGCTGGGACTACAGGCATGTGCCAACATGCCCGGCTAATTTTTTCTATATATATTAGTTGGCCAATTAATTTCTTTCTATTTATAGTAGAATGGGGTCTCGCTCTTGCTCAGGCTGGTTTCGAACTCCTGACCTCGAGCAATCCGCCCACCTCAGCCTCCCAGAGAGCTAGGATTACAGGAGTGAGCCACGGCGCCCATCCGAAAAAATGTTCTTGAAAACAACACTGAAATAGTTTCCCTCATGGACCTCCATCCAAAAGACATCCCATTTCTTCACAGGAGAATTTATATAAATCTCTACATGGGGTTTCTGTGTAATGGGTACAGCCACATTTTCAAAAGGAATTTGTGATTAGTAACATCTTTATACAAATACATGTTTAAAATGTTTGAGATATCAAAAGAAAGATAGCACAAGTGAACATTCCATAAAGCGAGATAAACTTCTGAAATAATAATAAGCAAGTTCTTAAGAAATTGGATTTTTCTTTGGCTAGGGGCGGGGTTAGTGGAGCAACCACCAGTGAGGAATACAGGCTCTGGAGTCAGCAGCCCTGGGCTCTGCTGCTTGTTAGCTCTGCAACCTGGGAAGTCATTTCATCTCCGTAAGTCTCGGTTTGCTGGCAATGTGGGTAATCACTATCCCATTATCCCTAGTATCATCCGCTTCATAGCGCTATGAAGCGTAAATGAGACACTGCGACGTCTGCTACACGGTATAGGCTCCAAATTATTTGTTCCCATCACGACTGATGCACAAAGGAAGTGATGCGTTAATTTTTTTTTTAATTTAAGAAAACAATGATTTCCTCTTAAGGAGGACTGTGATAATTTGGAGTAAAAGTTGGCCAAAGTGGAAACACTGAGGACACAACAGATTCAGCTTATTAAGTTCTTCCCAGGATCAATTCAAGAAGGTAAAAAGAAAGCCTGTTTGAAGCACAAGTAAGTCCATTTAGAAGAAACTGAGCAGGGCTGGGATGAGAGGGAACACCAAGAAAATCATCTGAAGCTGTTTCCAAAACACAAGTTCCTTTGCAAGTATATCATAGTTCAAGCTGCCTTAGATAGCACCAGAAAAAAAAAATAATCTTTTTAAAACAAGCACATCATCATCATATCTAAAAAGCACACATCTTAAGTGTTACATTTCAATAGAAAACAACTACCTCTTGTGCGGCAGGTTATTTGTTTGGGAGTTATTTCTGACTGCTGCTGTAGGGGAAAAAAAGAAACAGACTGAAAAAGCCTATTATAGCCCCTTTTATCACCCTCACCCCACCCCTAAATCTTACAAGTCTCTGTGCTGAGTGCACCACTAAATATCAACATGTAACAAAGCCCATGTTTCCAAAAGTAGCCTTAATTATCCTCTCTGGTTGTTTACTGTGCATATTCCTTCATGGAATGCAATGGAAACATATTTCCTCTCTCTCTAGACTATTTCCCTCTTTATTGGTTAACTTTTATCAACTTCCCAAATATTTATACTGTTACAGGGAAATGAGGACTCATTTAGCATTTCTATGTTCCCTCATTCCCCTCTATTAAGTAGGAAAAAATAATATATTCCTTCTTCTCAAAGCCAACACAAATTGCTGCAATGAATCATTTTAAAGAGCCCTGACATCCCTAACCGAAGTCACCAACTGCAGAGTATGTAATCGTTTAAGACCTGCTCCTGGCCTCATTCCTACTTCTGATGTTTACTGAATCTTACTTTTGAGTTTAAGGCTGTAACAAAGATTATACTCGCAGTTCCTACACTTATTAAATATGCACAAGTTCCAGTGAATATACTGAAAATGTTAATAGTTTACCTCCAGGGAATGCACATCAAACAAATGTGTGACCCGTGGCTGGCGGTCTCGCTCATCTTCCAGTGACGAGGTAATGACATGGAATAATTCGTGAGCGTCCTGTCAAAGGGCAAAGCATTCTTCAGAGAGGCCCGCTGAAGCAAGGGCAGTATCAGAACCAGTCCCTGTGCAGACCACCAGCTAATGTGGGCAGAGTGTGCTGTCTACATTCTCAGGGCCAGCTCATGAAATGGAAACAGTTCTGTCCTAGAGTCTAGACACTGTCACAGATAAAGACCCTCCACTGAGAGGCCCAAGGGAAGAGAGGAGGAGAGAAAGCAGGGTGGCTGCCTTTCTGCCAGGGGTCCCCGAGCCAGCTTTAGCCATATTGAGATGGTCCATGACCTCCATTCCACCTGACTCTAAAAGATGACTTTTTTTTAAATTGTGGTAAAATGCACATAATATAAACTTTACCATCTTAACCATTTTTACATGTCTAGGTCTATGGCATCAAGTACATTCACATGGTTGTGCAACCATCACCACCATCCACCTTCAGAACTATTTTCATCTTCCCCAACTGAAACCCCATCCCCACTAACTCCCCACTCCCCACTACTGCCAGCAGCCACCGTTCTACTTTCTATCTCTGTGAATTTGACTACTCTAGGTGCCCCAGATGAATGGAATCACACAGTATTTGTCCTTTTGTGACTGGCTTATTTCAATTAGAATGATGTCCTGAAGTTTCATGCATGTTGTAGCATATTGCAGGATTTCCTCCTGTTTTCCGGCTGAATGATATGTCACTATATAAAAATTTTGTTTACCTATTCATTCATCGATGGACACTTGGACTGCTTCTACCTTTTGGCTACTACAAATAATACTGCTGTGTACATGAGTGACAGATATCTGTGAGAGCCTCTGCTTTCCAATCTTTTGGGCTGTACCAGAAGTGGGACTGCTAGATCCAGTGGCAGAGGACTACACTTTAAGGATCAGCTCCAACAGCTCTTTCCTGAAAGCCAAAGCCACCCCTCCCTCTTCCTGGAGGGACAGGGTCTCTGGTCTCTCTTCCCCTGGGCCCTCCACTTGCACTCTTGGCCTCCCCTCCACACACTCACCAGAGTGGCCTTTTAGAGGCAGATGACTTTGCTCTTCTGCTTTCAGCCTTCCAAAGGCTTTCACTGCCAGAGTAAACCCACCCTTCTTACCTGATCTACAAAGCCCCTGTCCAAGGGCCCAAGGTTCCCCCTAGAACCTTCTCCCTCATTCACAGAGCCCTGGCCCCTGGCCTCTTTTGCATTACTTGAATACACCAAGCTTATTCCCATTGCAGGCTGTGCTCACACCTTCCCACGGCTGCCTCCTTGTCCTTCCTCAGGCCTGTGCTGACTGCACTCTCCTCAGGGAGGTACTCGGTGATCAACTATCCAAACCCCTCCAGCCCAGCCTGCCCCCAGCCAATTCCGCAGCACAACCCATCACAGCTGTGCCATCTCAGGCCCGGACAACTGCAGCCGCCTCCCACCTTTCTTCTCAGCTTCCATTCTTGCCCGAACAGCCTTTCTTTTCAAACAAAAGTCAGATCAAACCAGACTTCAGTTTAAAGCCCTCCAGCGGCTCCTGCAGCACACACAATAAAAGCAGGCCTTGCACAATCTCCTCCCTGCCAAGCTCCACTATTGCCCTCCCGGCCCTGGCCTCCCAGCCATTGTCCACACACCACACCCATACAACCGGCCCCAGGCTCCTGCCCTGCCTTCTTCCTCCATCTGGAACACTCTGCACCTGGGTGTTCACTGCTCTCTATACTTCACCTCTCAGCTGAAACCTCGCCTCCTCCTGCCACTCTCCCCTCCTCCACAGCCTCCCCCAGCCTTCCTTGTTACCTCATCCTGTTTACTTTCTTGTTAGCACATCTTGAAATTACCTGTTCACTGTCTCCCCCACGCCAGCCCCCACCAGAATTCCAGCCCCACAGGAGGGAGAGCCCTTCACTTCCTGGTTCTGCTGCCGCCCCACCACCCTCACCAGGCCCTGCCCCAGGCAGGCCTTCGGTAAATACTTGTTGCACACATAAATCGACCCCCTCTAGGGCTGTAAACTGCAGTTAGCAAGAGAGTTAGCAGGAGATTTGAAGATAGGAGGGGCGCAGGAAGCAGGGGTAGGTGTGGCAGCCCGGTTGTCAGGCAAGAGGAGGAGCAGAGAGCGACAGCCTAGTGGCAGCCTGAGTCTCAGGCACCTGGAAGGACAAACAACTCCTCCCTGGAGGCTCAGGGAGCCTTCACAGCCAAGGCATCTGGGCCCACCCAGATCCCAAGACAGGACAGAGTCTATCTGGGCAAATCGCTTCACTTCCCTGAGCTTCAGTGTTTCTATCTGTAAAACGGGGATAATGACAGGAACTCCTTACAGGGTTATTGTGAGGGTTAAATCAGATAATTCATGTAAAGCAAGAGCTTAGCCCGATGAATCCTCCACGGCTCTAGCTTCAGGCACAGAAAGTGGGTTACTAGTGCAAGTCTGTCACTGACTGACAAGATCACTAAAAATGAAGATGTGGGCGAGGCCCCATGCTGGACACTCCGGATGCCTTCAAAGGGGAACAGACTGAGGGACATACATGCTCATCTCTTTTTCCTGCATACTGTAGCACAGTGTGGCGCAGTGACTGCTGTGGGCTGAAGACATTAGAAATACTTCCAAGGACTGACTTGGCCTTAGGTGGATCGTTAATGGAGGGACAGGACTTGGAATAATTATCTAATGGCCTTGGAGACTAAATCTCAAAGTCATTCTCTCAGTTTGGAGAAATGTAAAATGTAGCTAAATAATTCCAGTTACCAGAGGAGGATTTAAAAAATATTTTCTAAATAGAAAAACATTTCAACATACAACTGGATTAACCAAGATGCATTTTAAGAAAGTATAAACTGGGCGTGGTGGCACATGCCTTCAGTCCCAGCTACTTTGGAGGCTAAAGTGGGAGGATCGCTTGAGCCCAGGAGTTGGAGGATGCAGTGAGCTATGAATGTGCCATTGCACTCCAGCCTGGGTGACAGAGT
Organism: Mirza zaza; assembly: GCA_008750895.1. Taxonomy (NCBI): domain Eukaryota; kingdom Metazoa; phylum Chordata; class Mammalia; order Primates; family Cheirogaleidae; genus Mirza; species Mirza zaza. The sequence continues at coordinate 224,095 of VSMD01043913.1, forward strand.
GAGATGCCCATCTCTTTAAAAAAAAAAAAAAAAGAAAGAAAGAAAGAAAGAAAAAAAGAAAAAGAAAGTATAGATATCACCAACATTATGTTTATAAAACAATACATGGCTTCAGATTAAAGCAGAAATGAGAAAATCTTTAAAAATAACATGAGCTGGAAAGCCTTTCTACCTCCCTTTTCAAAGCTTTTAAATGCCTCTCACTTCGGCCTCACAGTTTTGGGAGGTCCAAAAGGCTACCTCCCATTTCTCTGGACAGTGGCCACAGAAGATGCCTACACAAAGCTGGACAAGCCACCTTGGCGCTGTGGCTGGGGGGACATACCAGCAACACCACTGGAAGCTACATTTTGTTCATCCCTAGACCTTCACTCTCCTGGCCTCTGCCTCGGACTTGCTATTGGTAACAATGGTCCAGAGAAGGAGGATGGCCAAGTTCCAAAGTGGGCAGCAAAGCTATAGTTGTGGAAAAGGGGGTGGATGTGGCTGAATAAGGCCTTGGGGTTGCATATGACAACTGCTTGAGGTTTGGGGCCACTTTAAGCCAAACTTTGAAAACTGATTTTTTTTTTTTCAAATGAGCGTATGGTCCAAAAAAGGGTCTCCCTTGAACCTCTGAGCCTCTAGGGTGAAGCTACTTGCCTTGTTCTAAAGAACCCAGGTGTCTCTGTCATCCACTAGAGTACAAAGTTACTCATGAACTAAAAAGATTTTTGCCCTTTGGTGACTGTGTGTTTATGCCCTATCCTGCTAACCTTCTACCTACTGGGTGGAAAAGAGCTGTGTTTCCCCTCTGAACACAAGAGCAGGAACAAGGTGGGTGCTCTGGTCCCAGAATACTAAGGTTGTCTAAAATGTCACAGAAATGTACACTCAGACCAGGCAAGGTCAGGCCCCAACTCACCAGGGGAAGGGATTCTCCAAGCTAAACCTGTCTGAATGTCATGCTCACCTGTTCTTCAAACGAAGAGATCTGCCACCTGTACATTCGTAAGACGTCCAGCAAGCAGCTTGCATCCAAGACCTCATCATCAGTAACTTCTTGGCAGGACAAAGCTGGAATCAAAAAAGGTAAGACAATTATGAAATTCACCAGCATAACAACTAACCAGAAAAGACACATAGTATAACACATCAAAGCTAATTAAAAATTTAAGGACTATACTATTCGCCTTGGAATTAGATCTCTTTTATCATTCTTCTTTGTAGCCTCACCCCATGCTTAGTATGCTATTAGGTACTTCACCTTTGTTGAGTGAATGTCATGTTTCATGAGGCTGCAGCATTTAAATGAAGTAACTGATTTCTGGATCTTCAAATTACCATCATTAATATAAATTTATTGCTGTAGGGTTCTTATTGAGTGCAATGATTTAACTCTCAATTCTTAGGGTTGGGAGGACTCGTGAGCATTCCTCTAGTCCAACCCCACACTCTGTGCTAAGTTCTTCTCCACAGGGCTCTTTCCCACGGCTACGAGACCTTTGCTTGTATTCGTTTGCATTTGAGTTTCTGATTATCACGGCAAAGCATCAAGCTGTATGTGGCAGCCTGCAAGTGTCTGCTGAGTAGCTTACTTTTCCTTATTATTACTTTTTAGAAACAAGGTTCCACTCTGTTGCTGGAGTGTAGTAGCATGATCATAGCTCACTGCAACCTCCAACTCCTGGGCACAAGTGATCCTCCTGCCTCAGCCTCCTGAGTAGTTCGGCCTACAGGTGCACGCCAACACACCTGACTAATTTTTAAATTTTTTGTAGAGGCAGGGCTCACTGTGTTGCTCAGGCTGGTCTTGAACTCCTGGCCTCAAGTGATCTTCCCACCTCAGCCTGCCAAAGTGTTGGGATTATAGGCGTGAGCTACTGTGCCTGGCCTTACTTTCCAATCGTAAGTAAAATCGAGCCTAATAAACAAAATTAAGAATTTGATGGGCTTATGAATTCATTTCATCATTACACCTAGACTAGGGGTTGGTATTTTTTCTGTAAAGAGCCAAAAAGTGAACATTTTAGACTCTGTGGATCATAGGGTCTCTGTTACAACTACTCAACTCTGCTGGCTCCAGTAAAACTGTATTGACAGAAGCAGGCAGTGGGCTGGACATGGCCCATGGGCCACAGTATGCTGAGTTCTGACCTTGATCATCCCCTTCCCACAGGACCCCACGCTAGGCTAGCACTGCCAGCGCATGGGGGATGAAGATGTAGGGCCTGCCATCTCAGTGCAGCTTCTGCAAGTGCAGTGAATTCCCATATAAAGTAGCCAGCCTGTTACTTCTCTGTGATTTACAGTCAGTGGACTTGCAAGATTCCTTTAAATATGTCAGGCTCTGACTCTGGAGGTTCTGCGCACTGCTACCCTCCCACCTCCAATATGTCCCCACCCTAGCCCTGTCTGAGCCTGGTGGCAACCCTGGGTGCCACAGCCCTGGCAGCTGATGCTGCAAAGGCCTGAGACTCATCAGTGTGTGTACATCCTGGGTCAGCCCTTTACCCTCTAGGACAAAGGGAGTTGGGAAAGGAACTATGTCTTCCTTCTTCCTCCCACATCCTTTAGGCAGCCCTTCCGTTAGCTTTTTCACTCTCAAGGAAAATTTTAAAGTCCTCTTTAGCCCAATTTTGTCTAAAATGCTATAGAGCAGTTTGGCAATGACTACTAACATTTTCATATCCACAACCCAGAAAATTTGACTTTTTCAGGATCTACCCCAAAGAAACATGTGTTTGTGTGCATGAGGAGACCTGCACAAGGATGTCCACTGTAGCCTGCTGGACAAGGAGCTGGAAGCAATGGCTAAACAAACTGGGGTGTCTTGATATTGTGGATAGTATGCAGCTATAAAAGTGAATGAGGTTGGGTGTGGTGGCTCACACCTGCAATCCTAGCACTTTGGGAGGCTGAGGCAGGAGGCTCAATTGAGGCCAGGAGTTCAAGACCAGCCTGAACAACAACAGCAAAACCCCATCTCTACAAAAAATTAGGAAAAAAAAAAAAATAGCCAAGTGGGATGGTGCACACCTATAGTCCCAGCTACTCAGGAGGCTGAGACAGGAGGATTATTTGAGCCAGGAATTCAAGGTTGCAGTGAGCAGTGATCATGCCACTACATTCTAGTCTGGGCAACAGAGCAAGACCCTGTCTCAAAAAAAAAAAAAAAAAAAAAGCAAATAAGGTTTGCAAATCATATAGCTGATGAAGGATTAATACGCAGAATATATGAACTCTGAACTCCTAAAACTCAACAACAAAAAACCCCCAAACAACCCAATTCAACAATGGGCAAAGGACTTTCACAGACATTTCTCCCAAAAGATATACAAATGGCCAATATGCAAATGAAAAGATGTTCAACATCACTTATCATTAGGAGATACAAATTAAAATGAGATACTACTTCATACCCATTAAGATGGCTATTATCAAAAAAACAGAAAACAAGTGTTGTCGAGGATAAGGAGAAACAGGAACCCTTGTGCATTGCTGGTGGGATTATAAAATAGTACAGCCTCTGTGAAAAGTAAGGCAGCTCCTCAAAAAATTAAACAGAATTACCATTTGATCCAGCAATTCCACTTCTGGGAATTTCCAGAAAATGATTGAAAGCAGGGACTCAAACAGATACTTGTACACCAAAAGGTTCATAGCAGCATTATTCATAATAGCCAAAAGATGGAACTCACCAAAACGTCAACTGACTGATGGATGAAGGGACAAACAAAATGTTGTATGTGTGTTTGTACAAACATACACACACACACACACACACACACACACACACACACTGGAATATTATTCAGCTTTAAAAAGGGATGAATTGTGATACCAGCTGTAACATGGATGGTCCTTGAGAACATTATGGTAAGTAAAATTAGTCACAAAAAGACGAACATTATATGATTCCACTTAACTGAGGTACATACGTGTGTGGTATCTCGTGACAAAATGAGGTCTCAGTCAAACTCAGAGAGAGAGAAAGTAGAACAATGGTTACCAAGGGCTGGGGTAGGGGAGAATGGGAGTTATTGTTTAACACATACACAGTTTCGATGTGGGATGATGAAAAGAGTTCTGGAGATGGATGACAGATGGTGGCGACTGGTGCGTAACAATGTGACAGTACCTAATGCCACCGAACCATATACTTAAAAACGGTTCGAATGGTAAATTTCATGTTATGGATATTTTAGCACAATTTTCAAAGATGGGCAAATGATATGAGCAAGAGATTCACAGGACATAAAATATGTAAAACCAATAAACTCACAAAAAAAGAAAAAAGAATGAGGTAGCACTACATGGACTGAAATGGGCATTTCTCTAATGAATATTGTATTATTTGGACATGAAAAACATAGAAGAATAAATAATTTCCATGGGTGCACAGAAATGTATTTAAATGCACAGAAAACTGTCTGGAAGGACACACTCACAGCTCCCTCTTGGGAAGGAAGGAGGGAGCAAGAGTGGAGTAGTGATGAAGGGGACGTTAACCTTATCTGTAATGCTTTAAGTGTGTACAGGGAGTATTTCTTCAATGCACTACTTGTGTAATTAAATGTTATTTCTAAAAAACCCAAATGATTGAAAGGCAGAAGCAGAGAAGGGACATTCAAGGTGCCGCTGCTGAGACCGGCTCTGGGCCCCCCCACCAGGTGCCACATGCGAGCAGATGGAGGGCAGTGCTGGGGTTGTGGGGGAGGACAGCGCCTTAAACTTGCATCACGACATCTCATGTGGACACTGTGGCTTTTCACACCATTTCTGGAATGGTATTGTTTTTTAAAACAGGGCAGTAAAAGCAATTAAATCACTGCTTAGACAGAAGAGCACCCTTGCTTCATAAAGATTTCTGTGTCAAGCAGAGATCATATGGGAAAATAACCTTGGTGAAGCAAGATTTAGTGTTTTTTTAAACCCAATTTTTTTTTCTGGCAGTGAGAGTAATAGATGCTCATTGTTGAAAGTAGAAGTATAGTTCTTTTAAAAAATGTTTCTTAAAACTATCAGTAACTGCACAACACCAAAATGGCCACTGCTAACATTTTGCCCTTTTTCTGTCCAGTCTTCATCTGTGGAAGTTTTTATCTTGATGAAGTCAAATTGTTATCATATTTTGTATCCTGCTCTTTTAATATTATAGCCTATACCCTCTCCCAAATTAAAAAAAAAAAAACACTTCATAAAAATTATTTTTAGTTCTTTTTTTCACCTTCACCTTTGACAGCATAAAAATGATTCTTAATGGTTATATGCCACTGAGTGCTTAACTGTTCTCTATTGGACATCTGCATTCTTTCCCTTTTCTTGCCATTATAATTAGGTATTGGAGGTCTTTGTGCATACACTGTGTTCTATATAATGTCCATGTTAATAGATGTTATGGCGGAAAAAAACAAACAGTTCTATAGTCAAAAATGAACTTGAATAGGTTATTTCTTAAAACCTTTACCAAGCCAGTGGATGCCGTGACTCTCCAAGTTGGGGGACCAGTATTCAGCCACCCCCAAACTTGTCTGCTTTTAGGACTCCATTTTCCAGGCTGGTTAAATTATAGTCCACGTTTCTATTTCTGTAAGACAGACTCCCTGACATGGAATGAGTAGGTCAAGTGGAACTAAATATTTTGCAAGCTATTACTGTGTAGTTCCAAACTGCTTTCCAGAAAGGGTGCACTCAGTTATACCGTCATCAACAGCATATAGACACACTGTCCGACAGCTGGCCAGGGCTGTGAATTTGCTTTTTAATTTTTGCTGACAGGCAAAAAAACGGCACTTATTATTTTGTTTATATCTCTTTGATGATTATTAAGTTAAACATTTGGGTGTCTGTTAGCAATTTGTATCACTTCTTTTGAGAATTACCTTATTACCTAGGTTAAGGCACATTTTTTCTCTTATACTTTAATATTTTATTTATTTTTATTTATTTATTTATTTATTTATTTATTTATTGAGTCAGAGTCTCACTCTGTCACCTGGGCTACAGTGCCATGGCATCATCCTAGCTCACAGCAACCTCAAACTCCTGGGCTCAAGTGATCCTTCTGCCTCAGCCTCCCAAGTAGCTGGGACTACAGGCATGCCCCACCATACCCGGCTAATTTTTCATATATATTTTTAGTTGGCTAATTCATTTCTTTCCATTTTTAGTAGAGACAGGGTCTCGCTCTTGCTCAGGCTGGTCTCGAACTCCTGAGCTCAAATGATCCACCCCCCTTGGCCTGCCAGAGTGCTAGGATTACAGGCATGAACCACAGTGCCCAGCCTTAATGTTTTTTAAAAGAGTACTTCTTATAATCAAAATGTTTGCATGGTAGCGAATTTTTTTCCCTTCCTTGAAAGCTGTTATTAAACTGACAGTTTTTTTTTTTTTTTTTTTTTTTTGAGACAGAGTCTCACTTTGTTGCCCAGGCTAGAGTGAGTGCCGTGGCGTCAGCTTAGCTCACAGCAACCTCAAACTCCTGGGCTCAAGCGATACTCCTGCCTCGGCCTCCTGAGTAGCTGGAACTACAGGCATGTACCACCATGCCCAGCTGAATTTTTCTATATATATTAGTTGGCCAATTAATTTCTTTCTATTTATAGCAGAGACAGGGTCTCGCTCTTGCTCAGGCTGGTTCCGAACTCCTGACCTCGAGCAATCCGCCTGCCTTGGCCTCCCAGAGTGCTAGGATTATAGGCGTGAGCCACCACGCCCGGCCTAAACTGACAATTTTTTAAATAAACGGGTCTATCTTTGATTTTTTAAAAATAGCTGTTTGCATCTATTGGGCTTTTAGTGTTTTTTTTCATAACAATCTATATGGTCGCTTTCTATAATAAGGCTACTAAGCCTTTGTGTGTCATCTGGACATCTTTAAAAATATGCACAGATGCCCTTTAAATTCCCAGGGAGATACCTTTTAGGAGGTGCAGCAGTGTCAAGGACAAATACTGCTGAGGAGGGGGCTCCTTCTGATCCCTGGTGTACTGGGTGGTAAAATCTTCCAGCCACTTGATGAAAGCAGGGCAGGCAGACAAGCCTTGAAGCAGGGAGTTCATGAAGCAGGTGTTTCCTAAATTGACAAGGCCAGGCACAAGCCCTAAAAAAAAAAAAGTGGCAGGAAAAAGAGAACAGCACATCACATTTCACCAACTCTCTTTTCTCTACCATTTGAGACCCAGAGTTTCTGCACTGTGGCCTTAAATTTGGAATGCCAATCTGAGCAGGTCCTTAACCAGAGACATCTGGAGGCCAGGCCTTCTGTCTGTGCCAAGGCCTGGTCCCAGTACTGCAGGCTGTAAGCAACAGAAGGACAGGTTCCTGTCTTGTGTTACTTCTGAAAATCATCACAGTATCTGGCACAGCTTGGTTCATACAAATTTATAAAAACACATAGTAACCATCTCCTCTCATTTTCTCTCATTCTCTCATGTGTTCTCTTCTTTAATAGGAAAGCAATGTTTTTCAGAACAGAAGAAAACAATTGTTTCATTGTTGCTTCCCCAGGACAACAATTTTGTTCTTATCTTAACAATAATGGGAAAGACATCACTGTGCTAATTCTGATCAGTCTTTCTGCAAATCTGATAATTCCCTCTTCTGCTCCAAATATTTAAAAACTTATTATAAAAAATTCTCATTGCAAAGGATATTTACAAGAAGGGAAAGAAAAAATTCTCAAACATGTACAAAAGGAGAGAGAATGTATAATGAACCCCAATCATAACCCTCTTCAGAATTAATAATGATCAAATTTTGCTACATCCCTGTCTTCCTTCTTTCTTTGCTGAATTTTGATCAATGTTAAATAGTGCAACATTTACAAAAGGGGCATTTAAAAAAAAATAAGGAAATCGATTTTTTATTAATGAAGAAACTAACTTGAAATTTTTACCAGTTACTAGGAATCTAGCTTGAGAGACCACAAATGCATGACATAATTAGTCAGCTGTACTACTGAAAAACACAATTGCCACATTAATGAGAACATGGAGACAATTAAGCCACTTAAAATTTTTCATTACAAAGCATGCCTCCAGCTCACGATGGAAGAGGGGCTGAAATAGAAATCTTTTTACTCCAGGGTGTACAATACCGAGTTGATATCAAAGTACTGCTTCAAAAACTGAAGTCTTCATTTTAAAGATACAAGAGAACAAAAAAATGACCACTCCCCTCCCGTTTTGTACTGTTTTCAGATAACAGGGTTCTGAGTTACATCTACAGACCGTGATACCGTGGCGGCATTCTTACCTTTTCTACGCTTCTTTCTTTCTGTAATGGGACCCCAAATAACATATATTCCTGCTGCAAGAGCAGCGGCAATTCCACCTAGAACTCCCCAGTTCTTCATGACTTTATATCTAAAACAGAAAATAAGTTTATTGTCTTTTCTCATCCCAAACATAGGATGTAGACATATAGATAAGTAGAATAACATTTTGCAAATAGGCCACCAAGTACCCAACTTTCAAATTAAAGTAATATACAGTAATAGGATTCTGTCTTGAAAATCAGGGTGTTTAGACATTAGGATTTTTTTTTCATGCAACATTGTTTTGAAGACATTTTGTTCTTTCTTTTCTTCTCTCTTCTGTTCTCTATTCTTTTCTTCATAGACATTAGGATTTAAAATCCATGTCAGAGCACAACCTTCCAAAAGCTGAATTTCACTCATTCCTCCCACTCTGCCTCTCACTCCACCACCACAATGGCCACCACCATCCAATACTCAGGCCTCAGGGACTTTGCACTGCCGCTCCCTCTGCCTGGAATGCTCTCCCCCTAGATCATTGCTTGGCTCACTCTCTCACCTCCTTCACTTCTCAAGAGGCCTGCCCTGAACACATGATTGGAACCTGTACTCCTGGTCCCTATTACCTGGTTTTTTACCATCACACTTACCACCTGCTAACATAAAATTCACTATTCACTACGTTTGTAGTCTGTCTCCCTTGACTGGAATGTAAAGTCCCTGAGGGCAAGGATCTTTGTTTTACTCACTGACATATCCCAAGTGTCTAGATCATGCACGGCACATAGTAGGTTCCCAATAATATCTACTGAATGATTAAATACTGGAGAAAACATATTGAAATTGATTTTTCTTTTAGAATATTAAACAGGGAAGGAGCAAACAATAGTGTAAAAGATCTGAATATTTATAATATTAAAGATTTTTTTTTCTTTTTTTTTTTATTTCGGCATATTATGGGGGTACAGATTTTAAGGTTTCAATAAATGCCCTTTCCCCCCTCCCCCCACAAGTCTGAGTTTCCAGTATGACCATCCCCCAGATGGTGCACATATCACTCATTATGTATATATATACCCGCCCCCTGTCCCCCGCCCCCCTCCCCCCTGCCCAACACCCTATTACTGTAGTACCTATGTGTCCACTTAGGTGCTGCTCAGTTAATACCAGTTTGCTGGTGAATATATGTGGTGCTTGTTTTTCCATTCTTGGGATACTTCACTTAGTAGTATGGGTTCCAGCTCTAACCAGGAAAATATAAGATGTGCTATATCACCGTTGTTTCTTAGAGCTGAATAGTACTCCATGGTATACA